>JBBGZY010001260.1:3162500-3380000 GCA_037952925.1 Lithobates clamitans
TCGTGTGTACACTACATAAATCTCGATTTCCTCGTTCAGGCCATGAGGCGACATGCTATTTAAAGAATAGATCCAAAAAGTCTCTTGTTTACATAGACGTGAGAAACTCTCGACAGGGGCATATTTGTCAGAAATGGGTTCAATGACCCAAACTTGAAGGTCCGCAATCTTTTTTTGGTGAGCAGCAAAATGGTGCGCAACACTGTATGTGGGCTTACCAGCCTGGACAGCTCGACGGTGCTCACCAAATCTGGCACGTAGGGCCCTAATTGTTCTACCAATATATGAGTCCACAAGGACAAGATATACAGTAGACTACATGTGTAGTGGAACAGTTATAGAAGGTACTTAAAGTAAAAGCTTTCCATTAGTAATAAAAGATTTTTTGCCATGAGGGACATGAGTGAACAAGTGAGGCATATGGCTTTTTTACAGCGAAACATCCCTATGAGTGGGATTAACGTAAGTTGTTTGAGCATGTGATGTTTATTGTTACCCTGGGATTTAGTTTTGCTAGGAGCAACTATACTCTTAATGTTTGGTGCCCTTTAGTAAGCAAATTTGAGTTTATCAGGTAAAGACATGGATAGGTGCTGATCTTGAGACAAGATGGACCAATGTTTTTTAAAAATACTCTCCATTTTTTTGTGACTGGCATGGTACTGTGTAATGTATCATGTTACTGGTTCTAAAGTTTGTTTTTTAGAGATGGGCAGGCTTTCAGTTTGGTACGAGGTACAAGCATCTTCAGTGAGTTTGGTAGGGAAGCCTTTATCGAGGAACTTTTTCTTGAGTGCAGTACACTGGGATGTATAGTCATCTAACCGTGTGCAGTTACGTCTCAATCGATGGAACTGGCTTTTAGGCAACCCACCTTGGGTGAAGACAGCTGAAATAATGTAAGAATGAGTTTCCAGCTTTAGGTTTAGTATAATTAGTCTTGGCTGTAATGGTACTATCGGAATGGAATAGTTCTAAATCTAAAAAGCATATTGAATCAGGGTCCATGACCAAAGTGAATGTTAACCCAAAATTATTGGTGTTACAGTATGTGACAAAATCATTGACAGAGCTCGCTGGACCATCCCAGATGATAATAATGTCATCAATATATCGGCCGTAGAAGACCAGGTGTGCAGAAAAGGGGTTGCTGGCCCCAACACACCTGGTCTCCCACAGCCCCATAGTTAAGTTGGCATAGCTGGGGGCAAAATTAGCCCCTATAGCTGTGCCCTGTTTTTGTAGATAGAAGTCACCATCAAAAGAAAAATAATTATGCTCCAAGCAGAACTGGGTGGCCAGAAGAATAAATTCAATTTGCTGTATATTAAGGGTGGAGTCGTGGTTAAGAAAATGTGCTACAGCCTGCAGACCAACTTTGTGTGGTATCGAGGTGTATAAAGAACATACATCCAAAGATACCCACAAATAAGATGGTTCCTAGGTGTACGGGCATAACTGTTCTATCAAATGTGTACCATCTCAAATGTAGGAAGGGAGTGCTTGAGCCAATGGCTGGAGGAAATGGTCTATATATAATGAGTAGCTAGTAGTTATGCTATCCATTGAAGCAACTATTGGGCGACCTGGCGGGTTGTTGATATCTTTATGAATTTTAGGTAAATGGTATAGATATGGCACTTGAAAGAAGGGTTTCCAGAAAAAAAGCTGCCTCAGTTTTGCTCAAAATACCCTCTGTCAGGGCTTGTACCACTATAGAGTTGGATTCTTCAATAAATTTGGGTAAAGGGTCTTTAGTGAGTTTTTCATAAGTACTATTATCTGAGAGAAGTCGTCTTTCTTCCCTCAGGTAATCTGTTTTGTTTTGTAGCACTATACCTCCACCCTTATCGGCTTGTTTGATGATAGTGCCATTACAGCCAAGAATTATACTAAACCGACAGCTGGAAACTCATTCTTACATTATTCCAGCTGTCATCACCCAAGGTGGGTAAACAATGTGCCTAAAAGCCAATTCTATCGGTGGGCGTGTCTGGACGAGCTAGGGGAAGGACGTGTGGAAGCTGACCTCCGCTCTGAACATAACCATCCAACGCCATCCTAGCCCATCTTCAACACCTCGAGCATCTTTTCACCTCCAGAAGTGTTTAGCCTACCTCCGCTGCTGCTATCGAGAGGAATTGGCTACTGTTGCTGCATTTTTTTGGCCCCTGGCCTCCAGCTGGACTCGAGCCTTGTGTGCTCGCCGCCATTTTGAGGCCTGTTGAGGGCTCCGTGCACACCGCTCATTTCCCCCACAGTTCGGAAGATAAGTGGAGCCTTTACCTGGCTGTCCGGTCGTGTCGCCGTCGGTGGTCATTCTGTGGCTGAGTAACACTGCCTGGTGACCTCCTCCTCTGCCTCAGACTGCTCTCCACCGGACGCCATCTCGCGGCCTGCTGGTTCGGCCTCCTCTACACACAGGCACAGTGAGTACAGTGGCATCTGCCTACCCACCCCTCTGCAAAACCCCCCTTGTCCGAACCGGCGCACTACCATTCCACCAGGACCCATATTTTGGTGCTTCCAAGTGCCGGACTGGGCCTACAGAGAATGGCGCTCACTCGGCCGGCCACTGCTTTCAAGAAAGACTGCGGCTTCGGCCTACCTCTGGAGGACGGTGGCCATCTTGGTGCTCCAAACTACTTCTCTTGCTAGCCTGCCCAACTACCATTCTCACTAACGAACTTTCAAACATACTACCCATCAGCAGGCCCCTTCATATAGTGATAGGCCACATACTCTATTACTGCAAGAAGAGTCTGCTCTCCGGCCTACCTCTGGAAGTCGGCGGCCATCTTGGTGCTCCAAGTACTCCCAAGCTAACTCTCTACTACTACATCTTATACACAGCTCCTGCTCCCATAAACTTTTATCAGTATAACTATCATTGCTCCTCCCTGTGGTTGTTGAAGTGCTTCTAATACTGTCTGCATACTACCTTCATAAAAATCTTTTCATGCAACAATGATACTTTGATGGGTGCATGTCTTTGAACAGATGTGAGTAGGAGGTGATCCCCAAAACGATATAGTTCCAGTAATGCCCGCCAAAACACCTAAACTCCGGTCTGCCAAAGGCAAACGTCCAGGCAAGAGATCACTGCCCGTTCCAGTCTCCACTGGTTCCATTCAACAATACTTAGCCAACGCACGGGACGAGCAGGTCCGAACCTCACGGACAAGCGTTTCTCCATCATCTCACGCTGCATCTGTGCGAGACAGCTCCCCGGTCTCCTCATACTGTTCAGACCTTATGGATGATCCAGGATCCCCTGCGGGTTCCAAAATGAACACGCTAATGAGCGGTCTCAAAAAAGAACTTGCAGGTATATTTCACAGTTTGGAGAAATCCATAAAAAAAGAAATATCTGCTGTCAGATCTGACATGACACATATTTTGGTCAGAGTTGAGGAAACAGAACAGCGGCAAGATACACATGCTTTAGCTATTAAAGAACTACAGGACACTGTTACCCAGCAGGCCTTCACCCATCGAGCCTCTCTGTATAAACTCGAAGACCTTTGAGAACCGTAACCGTAGAAATAATATTCGTGTCAGAGGTCTGCCAGAAGCAACTGGTGATAATGACCTAGAACCATCTATAAGAGGCATCTTTAATACCATCTTGGGCAATCCAGTCACTGAACCGCTACGCTTTGACCGTGTACATCATGCCCTAAGACCCCGTAATGCTACAGTACCTGACCGCGAGATTGTGTTTCCAGTGCGATACCATCGCACTGGTTCTCGGCGACAGGATACTGTGAATGTCGCGCTGGCTCACTCATCGGGAAAGGAAAACCTTGTTTTCCTTCCGCGATGAGTGACAGGCAGTGCTGACAGCTGTCTGGTATGAATCCTGAGGCGGGAACACCGCGCCAAATTTTAAATGAAAAAAACGGCGTGGGTTCCCCCCCAGGGGCATACCAGGCCCTTAGGTCTGGTATGGATTGTAAGGGGAACCCCCTACGCCGAAAAATCAGCGTGGGGGTCCCCCCAAAATCCATACCAGACCCTTATCCGAGCATGCAGCCCGGCCGGCCAGGAAAGGGGGTGGGGACGAGCGAGCGCCCCCCCCTCCTGAGCCGTACCAGGCCGCATGCCCTCAACATGGGGGGGTGGGTGCCTTGGGGGAGGGGGCACCCTGCAGGGCCCTCCCACAGCACCTTGCCCCCATGTTGATGAGGACAAGGGCCTCTTCCTGACAACCCTGGCCGTTGGTTGTCGGGGTCTGCGGGCGGGGGGCTTATCGGAATCCGGGAGCCCCCTTTAATAAGGGGGCCCCCCATCCTGTGTGAATGAGTATGGGGTACATGGTACCCCTACCCATTCACCTAGGGAAAAGTGTCAATAAAAAAAAAAAACACAGTACACAGGTTTTAAGAATAATTTATTGGTCAGCTCCGGGATCTTCTTCCGACTTTGGGGGGTCTCCTTCCGACTTCTCCTGGTGTTCGGCCTCTTCTCCCGGTGTTTGGCCTCTTCTCCCGGGCCCCACCGCTATCTTCTTCCAGCTCTATTGCCAGCGAGGGGCCCGGTCTGCTGCCGCTGTCTCGCCGCCGCTGTCTCGCCTCTTCTTCTCTTCTTCCCCGATGTTGACACGACGCTCTCTCCAGCTTGAATGCTGTGTGCGAGCTGCAGAGCCATTTATATAGGCGGTGACCCCGCCCCCTTATAACGTCATGGTCCCAGCATGCGCAGGGACTCTGGGGTCACGCCCCCTTATGACGCCAGAGTCCCTGCGCATGCTGGGACCATGACGTCGTAAGGGGGCGGGGTCACCGCCTATATAAATGGCTCCGCAGCTCGCACACAGCATTTGAGCCGGAGAGAGCGTCGTGTCAACATCGGGGAAGAAGAGAAGAAGAGGCGAGACAGCGGCGGCGAGACAGCGGCGGCGAGACAGCGGCAGCAGACCGGGCCCCTCGCTGGCAATAGAGCTGGAAGAAGATAGCGGTGGGGCCCGGGAGAAGAGGCCGAACACAGGGAGAAGTCGGAAGGAGACCCCCCAAAGTCGGAGGAAGATCCTGGAGCTGACTAATAAATTATTCTTAAAAGCTGTGTACTGTGTTTTTTTTTTTATTGACACTTTTCCCTAGGTGAATGGGTAGGGGTACCATGTACCCCATACTCATTCACACAGGGTGGGGGGCCGGGATCTGGGGGCGCCCTTATTAAAAGGGGCTCCCAGATTCCGATAAGCCCCCCGCCCGCAGACCCTGACAACCAACGGCCAGGGTTGTCGGGAAGAGGCCCTTGTCCTCATCAACATGGGGGCAAGGTGCTGTGGGGGGGCCCCGCAGGGTGCCCCCTCCCCCAAGGCACCCACCCCCCCATGTTGAGGGCATGCGGCCTGGTACGGCTCAGGAGGGGGGGCGCTCGCTCGTCCCCACCCCCTTTCCTGGCCGGCCGGGCTGCATGCTCGGATAAGGGTCTGGTATGGATTTTGGGGGGACCCCCACGCCAATTTTTCAGCGTAGGGGGTTCCCCTTACAATCCATACCAGACCTAAGGGCCTGGTATGCCCCTGGGGGGGAACCTATTCCGGTTTTTTCATTTAAAATTTGGCACGGTGTTCCCGCCTCAGGATTCATACCAGACAGCTGTCAGCACTGCCTGTCACTCATCGCGGAAGGAAAACAAAGTTTTCCTTTCCCGATGAGTGAGCCATCTCGGCGTTGGCTCCTGCGATGGGGCTTGCAGGTGTCAAATCTCGCCGAGAAATGCGGCGAGATTGACACAATATCGCGGTCACCTACTGTAAGTCAGATCAGCCCAGAGACGTTATCTGTTGCCTGCATTATTTTGAAGACAAAAATGCTATCATGATGAAGATGTGGGGCTTGCCTAATGTAGACTTTGACGGAGCAGTCATCACCATATTTCCAGACCTCTCTAAGGAAACGTTGGACCGCCGCAGAGCTCTATAACCGCTCCCTGACCACCTGCGTTCAGATGGGATCACATACAGATAAGGATTCCCAGCCTGCCTGATTGCCACAAAAAATGGTCGTTCACATACGCTGAGATTTCCGGAGGAACTTCCAACCTTCTTGCAAGATCTTAATCTTCCGTCGATGGAGCTCCCAGGTTGGCAAGATTCAATCTCTAAATTCCTGAGTCCAATGGACCCACCTTGGAGAAAGACCCCCTCAAAGAAAAGGCGTACATCCCTTCCAGGCTCTGCACAAAAGCATGGTTGAAATATGTATCTTTCCACACGTACTAATTTCCTAATTGTAGATAATCTTTTTCCTACAGGTTATTTCTATTAAGTTTGGTTTTGGCGGCAGTTTTTTTTTTGTTTTTTTTTTACATGTGCCTGACTAAATTTGGCCGAAACTGTCATACTATTGAACTGACCAATGTTCTTTGTTTCCTTTTTCTTTGGTTATTTAGTTTAAGTACCGAATTGGTTTGCACTTTGTTACCTTGTAGGTTACGTTTTGTTCAAAATGATCCTGGCTACACATTGGTAATATTCATATTCCTAAATGGAACTAATTATTTACTTATAGTTATAAGTTATTTGTTTTTCATAGGTCGCGCGCTGTGGGGGTGCACTTCCCCTTCTACCCCCTGTCCTACAGCGCAACCCCGTCCCCCCTTTCCTTCTGGGGTTGGCGAGGACGATTGGCCTTAGGGTTGTCCTATTCAGTCCCTATTTAGGGATTGGGATGGCCTCTCATTCTCTCCCCAATGGGAACACTGCAGATTTCTGCGTGATAACCATGTGTTTCCCACAAGTTGGTTAATTTACATATGTGACCTCCACATAAGCTCCTTTTGTTCTTCTTTTCTCTCTCTTTCTTTCCAAAAAACCTCTCTCTCTTCCCCCCCTCCACTCTCCCCTTCTGGTTGGCATGCATGGAAGTATAGGCTGAAGGTATGCACTCTGCTTTAACCACCTGACAACTGGGCACTTAAACCCCCTTCCTAACCAGACCAATTTTCAGCTTTTGGTGCTCTCACATTTTGAATGACAATTACTCAGTCATGCAACACTGTATCTATATGAAATTTTTGTCCTTTTTTCACACAAATAGAGGTTTCTTTTGGTGGTATTTAATCACCGCTGGGTTCTTTATTTTTTGTGCTATAAAAGAAAAAAGACCGAAAAATCTGTAAAAAAATACATTTTTCTTCATTTCTGTTATAATATTTTGCAAATTAGTAATTTTTCTTCATATATTTTGGCCAAAATTTATACCGCTACATATCTTTGGTAAAATTAACCCAAATCGGTGGATATTATTTGGTCTTTGTGAAAGTTATAGAGTCCAAAAGCTATGGTGTGAATATCTGAAAATTGATCACACCTGAAGTACTAACAGCCTATCTAATTTCTTGAGACCCTAACATGCCAGAAAAGTACAAATACCCCCCAAATGACCCCTTTTTGTAAAGAAGACATTCCAAGGTATTTAGAAAGATGCATGGTGAGTTTTTTGAAGTTGTCATATTTTCCCACAATTCTTTGCAAAATCAAGGGGTTTTTTTTTACTTTTTTTTTTCCCACAAAATTGTCATATTAGCAGGTTATTTCTTACACACCGCATATGCATACCACAAATTACACCCCAAAACACATTCTGCTATTACTCCCGAGTACAGCGATACCAGATGTGTGAGACTTTTACACAGCGTGGCCACATACAGAGGCCCAACATGCAGGGCGTTCTGGGTGCCCAGGCCAATTCTGAATTTTACATGTAAAAATCATCATGTATTAGCTAGAAAATTACATAAAACCCCAAAACATTATATATGTTTTTTTAACAAAGATCCTAGAGAATACAATGGCGGTCGTTGCAACTTTTTATCTCGCACGGTATTTGCGCAGCAATTTTTTAACGCTTTTTTTGGAAAAAAAACTGTTTTGTGCTTTACAAAAACCAAAACAGTAAAGTTAGCCCAATGTTTTTGCATAATGTGAAAGATGAAGTTACGCCGAGTAAATAGATACCCAACATGTCACCTTTCAAAATTACACGCGCTTGTGGAATGGCGCCAAACTTTGCTACTCAAAAATCCCCATAGGCGACGCTTTAAAATTTTTTACTGGTTACATGTTTTGAGTTACAGAGGAGGTCTAGGGCCAAAATTATTGCTCTCGCTCTACCGATTGCAGCAATACCTCACATGTGTGGTTTGAACACCGTTTTCATATGTGGGCGGGACTTACGTATGCATTCGCTTCTGCATGCGAGCACACAGGGACAGGGGCGCTTTAAAATTTTAAATTTTTTCTTATTGTTCATTTTACTCTATTTATTTTAGTTTGATGCTTTTTTCCAACAAAAAAAAAAAAATTGACCACTTTTATTCCTATTACAAGGAATGTAAACATCCCCTGTAATAGGAGTATGGCATGACAGGTCCTCTTTACAGTGAGATATGGGGTCAATAAGACCCCACTTCTCACCTCTAGGCTGGGAAGCCTGAAATTTAAAAAAACGACCCTGGCTTCGATCGTAGCGGTGAGTCGGTAGAAGCGCCGGAGGGGGGGACATCCCCTCTTGCCTCCCGTAAGAACGATCAAGCAGTGGAACAGCCGCTATGATCATTCTTATGGTGCAGGGTAGGGATGAGCTTCGAGTTGGCTGTTCGCAAGTTCGCCGAACACCGAACAATTTGGGGTGTTCGCGGCACATTCGAATGCCGCGGAACTCCCTTTAAAAGTCTATGGGAGAAATCAAAAGTGCTAATTTTAAAGGCTTATATGCAAGTTATTGTCATAAAAAGTGTTTGGGGACCCGGGTCCTGCCCCAGGGGACATGTATCAATGCAAAAAAAAGTTTTAAAAACGGACGTTTTTTCAGGAGCAGTGATTTTAATAATGCTTAAAGTCAAACAATAAAAGTGTAATATCCCTTTAAATTTCGTACCTGGGGGGTGTCTACAGTATGCCTGTAAAGGGGCGCATGTTTCCTGTGTTTAGAACAGCCTGACAGCAAAATGACATTTCGAAGGAAAAAAAGCCATTTAAAACTACCCGCGGCTATTGCATTGCCGACAATACACATAGAAGTTCATTGATAAAAACGGCATGGGAATTCCCCACAGGGTAACCCCGAACCAAAATTAAAAATAAAAAAAATGACGTGAGGGGGTCCCCCTAAATTCCATACCATGCCCTTCAGGTCTGGTATGGATATTAAGGGGAACCCCGGCCAAAATTTAAAAAAAAAATGACGTGGGGTTCCCCCTAAATTCCATACCAGACCCTTCAGGTGAGGAAGAAGATGAAGAAGAGAAGAGGATGAAGAAGAAGATGAAGAGAAGAGCGGGAGCCTCCCCTCATGCCATGGGTGCGGAGCGGCCCGAGGAGAAGAAGATAGAAGACGCCGCGGAGGAGATGCTGGACGAGAACGCCGGAGGAAGAACCAGAAGAGCCAGAAGAACCAGAAGAAGATGAAGGAAGATAGAAGAAGCATTTAAATAAAGGAATTGTCAAAAACTGTCTCTTGTCATTTTTAACTATTTTGACACTTTTTTAGTGAAATGGTAGGGGTAAGTACCCCCTTACCATTTAACACAGGGGGGGGCCGGGATCTGGGGGTCCCCTTGTTAAAGGGGGCTTCCAGATTCCGATAAGCCCCCCGCCCGCAGACCCCCACAACCACTGGCCACGGTTGTGGGGATGAGGCCCTTGTCCTCATCAACATGGGGACAAGGTGTTTTGGGGGGCTACCCCAAAGCACCCTCCCAATCTTGAGGGCATGTGGCCTGGTACGGTTCAGGAGGGGGGGGCGCACTCTCGTCCCCCCCTCTTTTCCTGCGGCCTGCCAGGTTGCGTGCTCGGATAAGGGTCTGGTATGGATTTTTGGGGGAACCCCACGCCGTTTTTTTTTGTTTTTTTTTTGGCGCGGGGTTCCCCTTAAAATCCATACCAGACCTGAAGGGTCTGGTATGGAATTTAGGGGGAACACCGCGTCATTTTTTTTTAAAATTTTGGCCGGGGTTCCCCTTAATATCCATACCAGACCTGAAGGGCCTGGTATGGAATTTAGGGGGACCCCCCCACGTAATTTTTTTTTTTTAATTTTGGTTCGGGGTTTCCCTGTGGGGAATTCCCATGCCGTTTTTATCAATGAACTTCTATGTGTTTTGTCGGCAATGCAATAGCCGCAGGTAGTTTTAAATGGCTTTTTTTCCTTCGAAATGTCATTTTGCTGTCAGGCTGTTCTAAACACGGGAAACATGCGACCCTTTACAGGCATACTATAGACACCCCCCAGGTACGAAATTTAAAGGGATATTACACTTTTATTGTTTGACTTTAAGCATTATTAAAATCACTGCTCCTGAAAAAACGGCCGTTTTTAAAACTTTTTTTTGCATTGATCCATGTCCCCTGGGGCAGGACCCAGGTCCCCAAACACTTTTTATGACAATAACTTGCATATAAGCCTTTAAAATTAGCACTTTTGATTATTCATGTTCGTGTCCCATAGACTTTAACGGTGTTCGCGTGTTCGAGCGAACTTTTTTCCTGTTCGCATGTTCTGGTGCGAACCGAACAGGGGGGTGTTCGGCTCATCCCTAGTGCAGGGAATCGCCGGCTGAAAAATCTGATATCTGAACGATGCCTGTAGCTGCAGGCATCATTCAGATATCCCTGCACAAAGTCAAGGACGTTGTATGCTGGCCGGCAAGTGGGAAGTGGTTAAAATGCATTTTTTTTTTAACACAAAGTTGTCCATTTATACAATATTTCTACCACATAGCATGTACATACCAAAATTGACACCCCAAAATAAATTCTCCTACTCCTCCTGAGTACGGCAATACCACATGCGTGAGACTTCCATAGCCTGGCCACATGCAGGGGCCGAGTACAGCCGAGCATGGCTCAGCATGGCAGAGTATGGCAGAGTATGGCAGAGTATGGCTGGGTATGGCTGGGTATGGCGGGGTATTGCGGGGTAATGCGGGGTATTGCAGGGTAATGTGGGGCTTTGCAGAGTATTGTGGGGGTATTGCAGAATAATGTGGGCTATTCCAGGGTAATGTGGTGTATTCCAGGGTAATGTGGGGCTTTGCAGAGTATTGCACAGCATTGCAGAGCAGTAGGGATGGCTGAGCATGGATGGATGGATGGCTGGATGTCACTGTGCAGCGCTGTGGGCACTACACATCCAGCCCACAGCGCTGCAGCCATCCATCCATCCCCCTCTCCGCTCACAGTGTACCGATCGGTACACAGGAGGGGAGGAGAGGAACCGGCGTCATCAGATGACGCCGGTCTGTTTACATGTGATCGCGCCGTCATTTGACACCGTGATCACATGGTAAACGCCCGCGATCAGCGGCCATTTACCGGGATCCGTGATGCGCCGGGTCCTCTGGACCCGGCGGTCACGGATGTGTTCGGGTGCGCGCCCCAGGGGGCGCGCGAGAGGGGAATTCTGGGAGGACGTCATAGAACGCCCTCCCAGAGTTAAGCAACCGCCCTGCAGCCGTCATTCGGCTATGGGCCGGTTGTTAAGTGGTTAACAATGGCTACACTAAAGTTTATATCATACAATGTTAGGGGTCTTAATGTTGCTGCTAAAAGACACCAAATAGTCTGTGAACTTAAAAGAGCCGCATGTTCTATTGCTTTTCTTCAAGAGATGCATTTAACTCACACAACACCTGTTAAGTTAACCTCACCCCACTTTCCACAGTGGTACTATAGTTTATCAGAAACTAATAAAGCTAAAGGAGTGGCCATTGGATTCTGCAGTAATGTGTCCTTTAGGTTATCTGATATGTTAGCGGATGACCATGGTTGCTTCTTTTTCCTTAGGGGCTTCATAGGTAACACTCAATGTACTCTTGCAAATGTGTTTTGTCCTAACCAAAATCAGCCAACTTTTCTCCCACAAACACTGACTAAACTTTCACACTTCGCCAAGGGTCTTACTATCCTAGCGGGTGACATTAATATGCCACTAGACCCAACAACTGATACGTCCCAGGGCTGCTCTAATATTTCTTTCAAGCAACCGAAATTTGTTAAAAAAAGCTTCTGGATCTTCAATTGATGGACGTTTGGCGCCTTCTCCACCCTAAGGATTCCAGAATAGATAATATATTTCTAGATCATTTTCATCTCCCCCTCCTGCAATCTGCTCACATAGGCACCGCATCTATATTAGACCATGCACCTGTATCAATGACGTTGACCGTGTCTTCCTTACCACGATGCATTAACAATTGGAAACTTAATGACTCCCTTCTTTCTAATGAAGCTGAAGTTTCCATGTTAGCCTCTCATCTATCACAATATTTTAAGGAAAATAAAAACCCTCTGACACCTCTCCCTCTGTTGTGTGGGAAGCTCATAAAGCTACTATTAGGGGTCGTCTCATTGAGCTTGGTGCTAGGAAGAAAAGGGAGCATGGTCAACAAATTGATTAGGTTTTACAGCAGATAGCGGTTCTTGATAAACAACACAAACTCTCTCTGCATATTGAGCACCTCCAATCCCTCACACTTAAACAAGAGGAACTAAAATCCCTTCTCAATTTGGACACTAAAAGAAAATTCCAACGTCTATCACAGAAATTTTATGAATGGGGAAACAAACCAAGTAAGTTACTAGCTAGAACACTAAGACTAAACAATCAGTCATTTATTTCCAAAATCAAACTCTCAACAGGGGAGCTGGCCCATGCAACCCCAGATATTGCTAAGGCCTTTCGAGAGTATTACGCGGACCTTTATAATGTTAAAAATGACCTGTCCTCTCTACCACAAAAAGAGAGAAGAAACCGCATGCTTTCCTACTTGAGAGCAGCTAACTTACCTAAATTGCCCTTATCTGTCCTCAAAGAAATGGAGGAGGATTTCTCGGTTGAGGAATTCCAGGCAGCATTGAAATCATCCCCATCTGGCAAAGCTCCTGGACCTGATGGGTTCACTATTTTATACTATAAAACATTTAGCGACATTCTGCTCCCTCGTCTCTCCGCTTATGCAAACTCTATCTCTCACTCTTCAGTTCTATGCCCAGAATCTCTATCAACTAATATCACTGTCACTCCTAAACCCGATAAGGATCCCACCCTATGTAACAGTTTTATGCCAATCTCACTAATTAACGTTACATAGTTACATAGTTACATAGTAGGTGAGGTTGAAAAAAGACACAAGTCCATCAAGTCCAACCTATGTGTGTGATTATGTGTCAGTATTACATTACATATCCCTGTATATTGCGGTCATTCAGGTGATTATCTAATAGTTTCTTGAAGCTATCAATGCTCCCCGCTGAGACCACCGCCTGTGGAAGGGAATTCCACATCCTTGCCGCTCTTACAGTAAAGAACCCTCTACGTAGTTTAAGGTTAAACCTCTTTTCTTCTAATTGTAATGAGTGGCCACGAGTCTTATTAAACTCTCTTCTGCGAAAAAGTTTTATCCCTATTGTGGGGTCACCAGTACAGTATTTGTAAATTGAAATCATATCCCCTCTCAAGCGTCTCTTCCCCAGAGAGAATAAGTTCAGTGCTCGCAACCTTTCCTCATAACTAAGATCCTCCAGACCCTTTATTAGCTTTGTTGCCCTTCTTTGTACTCGCTCCATTTCCAGTACGTCCCTCCTGAGGACTGGTGCCCAGAACTGGACAGCATACTCCAGGTGCGGCCGGACCAGAGTCTTGTAGAGCGGGAGAATTATCGTTTTATCTCTGCAGTTGATCCCCCTTTTAATGCATGCCAATATTCTGTTTGCTTTATTAGCAGCAGCTTGGCATTGCATGCCGTTGCTGAGCCTATCATCCACTAGGACCCCCAAGTCTTTTTCCATCCTAGATTCCCCCAGAGGTTCTCCCCCCAGTGTATAGATTGCATTCATATTTTTGGCACCCAAATGCATTATTTTACATTTTTCTACATTGAACCTCATTTGCCATGTAGTCGCCCACCCCATTAATTTGTTCAGGTCTTTTTGCAAGATTTCCACATCCTGCGGAGAAGTTATTGCCCTGCTTAGCTTAGTATCGTCTGCAAATACAGAGATGGAACTGTTTATCCCTGTGGAGCCTGTTTGAAGCTGTGGAGCTTGGTGTAAGTGGAGCTGGTTTAAGTGGGAGTTATAAACAAGTGTTAGAGTATACAAGTCTTGCTGTCTGCTGGTGTGTGTATTGCTGCTGTCTGTTGGTGTTTGCTGGGTTGCATTTTGGGGACTTTTCCTTTTAGTTTTTATCTTGCCTTTTGCTGTCACTTTTTAAATAGCTTTTTTTTTTTTTTTTTTTTTGTTTCATCAGTCTATCAATTAAGGGTGTGGTTAATTGCTCCCAGGTGACTATTTAACTTGTTGTAGGACTCAGTTGAGCGTGCTCAGTTTGAAGCTGCGGAGCTTGGTGTAAGTGGAGCTGGTTTAAGTGGGAGTTATAAACAAATGTTAGAGTATACAAGTCTTGCTGTCTGCTGGTGTGTGTATTGCTGCTGTCTGCTGGTGTGTGTATTGCTGCTGTCTGTTGGTGTTTGCTGGGTTGCATTTTGGGGACTTTTCCTTTTAGTTTTTATCTTGCCTTTTGCTGTCACTTTTTAAATAGCTTTTTTTTTTTTTTTTTTTTTTTTTGTTTCATCAGTCTATCAATTAAGGGTGTGGTTAATTGCTCCCAGGTGACTATTTAACTTGTTGTAGGACTCAGTTGAGCGTGCTCAGTTTGAAGCTGTGGAGCTTGGTGTAAGTGGAGCTGGTTTAAGTGGGAGTTATAAACAAGTGTTAGAGTATACAAGTCTTGCTGTCTGCTGGTGTGTGTATTGCTGCTGTCTGCTGGTGTGTGTATTGCTGCTGTCTGTTGGTGTTTGCTGGGTTGCATTTTGGGGACTTTTCCTTTTAGTTTTTATCTTGCCTTTTGCTGTCACTTTTTAAATAGCTTTTTTTTTTTTGTTTCATCAGTCTATCAATTAAGGGTGTGGTTAATTGCTCCCAGGTGACTATTTAACTTGTTGTAGGACTCAGTTGAGCGTGCTCAGTTTGAAGCTGTGGAGCTTGGTGTAAGTGGAGCTGGTTTAAGTGGGAGTTATAAACAAGTGTTAGAGTATACAAGTCTTGCTGTCTGCTGGTGTGTGTATTGCTGCTGTCTGCTGGTGTGTGTATTGCTGCTGTCTGTTGGTGTTTGCTGGGTTGCATTTTGGGGACTTTTCCTTTTAGTTTTTATCTTGCCTTTTGCTGTCACTTTTTAAATAGCTTTTTTTTTTTTGTTTCATCAGTCTATCAATTAAGGGTGTGGTTAATTGCTCCCAGGTGACTATTTAACTTGTTGTAGGACTCAGTTGAGCGTGCTCAGTTTGAAGCTGTGGAGCTTGGTGTAAGTGGAGCTGGTTTAAGTGGGAGTTATAAACAAGTGTTAGAGTATACAAGTCTTGCTGTCTGCTGGTGTGTGTATTGCTGCTGTCTGCTGGTGTGTGTATTGCTGCTGTCTGTTGGTGTTTGCTGGGTTGCATTTTGGGGACTTTTCCTTTTAGTTTTTATCTTGCCTTTTGCTGTCACTTTTTAAATAGCTTTTTTTTTTTTGTTTCATCAGTCTATCAATTAAGGGTGTGGTTAATTGCTCCCAGGTGACTATTTAACTTGTTGTAGGACTCAGTTGAGCGTGCTCAGTTTGAAGCTGTGGAGCTTGGTGTAAGTGGAGCTGGTTTAAGTGGGAGTTATAAACAAGTGTTAGAGTATACAAGTCTTGCTGTCTGCTGGTGTGTGTATTGCTGCTGTCTGCTGGTGTGTGTATTGCTGCTGTCTGTTGGTGTTTGCTGGGTTGCATTTTGGGGACTTTTCCTTTTAGTTTTTATCTTGCCTTTTGCTGTCACTTTTTAAATAGCTTTTTTTTTTTTTTTTTGTTTCATCAGTCTATCAATTAAGGGTGTGGTTAATTGCTCCCAGGTGACTATTTAACTTGTTGTAGGACTCAGTTGAGCGTGCTCAGTTTGAAGCTGTGGAGCTTGGTGTAAGTGGAGCTGGTTTAAGTGGGAGTTATAAACAAGTGTTAGAGTATACAAGTCTTGCTGTCTGCTGGTGTGTGTATTGCTGCTGTCTGCTGGTGTGTGTATTGCTGCTGTCTGTTGGTGTTTGCTGGGTTGCATTTTGGGGACTTTTCCTTTTAGTTTTTATCTTGCCTTTTGCTGTCACTTTTTAAATAGCTTTTTTTTTTTTGTTTCATCAGTCTATCAATTAAGGGTGTGGTTAATTGCTCCCAGGTGACTATTTAACTTGTTGTAGGACTCAGTTGAGCGTGCTCAGTTTGAAGCTGTGGAGCTTGGTGTAAGTGGAGCTGGTTTAAGTGGGAGTTATAAACAAGTGTTAGAGTATACAAGTCTTGCTGTCTGCTGGTGTGTGTATTGCTGCTGTCTGCTGGTGTGTGTATTGCTGCTGTCTGTTGGTGTTTGCTGGGTTGCATTTTGGGGACTTTTCCTTTTAGTTTTTATCTTGCCTTTTGCTGTCACTTTTTAAATAGCTTTTTTTTTTTTTTTGTTTCATCAGTCTATCAATTAAGGGTGTGGTTAATTGCTCCCAGGTGACTATTTAACTTGTTGTAGGACTCAGTTGAGCGTGCTCAGTTTGAAGCTGTGGAGCTTGGTGTAAGTGGAGCTGGTTTAAGTGGGAGTTATAAACAAGTGTTAGAGTATACAAGTCTTGCTGTCTGCTGGTGTGTGTATTGCTGCTGTCTGCTGGTGTGTGTATTGCTGCTGTCTGTTGGTGTTTGCTGGGTTGCATTTTGGGGACTTTTCCTTTTAGTTTTTATCTTGCCTTTTGCTGTCACTTTTTAAATAGCTTTTTTTTTTTTTTTTGTTTCATCAGTCTATCAATTAAGGGTGTGGTTAATTGCTCCCAGGTGACTATTTAACTTGTTGTAGGACTCAGTTGAGCGTGCTCAGTTTGAAGCTGTGGAGCTTGGTGTAAGTGGAGCTGGTTTAAGTGGGAGTTATAAACAAGTGTTAGAGTATACAAGTCTTGCTGTCTGCTGGTGTGTGTATTGCTGCTGTCTGCTGGTGTGTGTATTGCTGCTGTCTGTTGGTGTTTGCTGGGTTGCATTTTGGGGACTTTTCCTTTTAGTTTTTATCTTGCCTTTTGCTGTCACTTTTTAAATAGCTTTTTTTTTTTTGTTTCATCAGTCTATCAATTAAGGGTGTGGTTAATTGCTCCCAGGTGACTATTTAACTTGTTGTAGGACTCAGTTGAGCGTGCTCAGTTTGAAGCTGTGGAGCTTGGTGTAAGTGGAGCTGGTTTAAGTGGGAGTTATAAACAAGTGTTAGAGTATACAAGTCTTGCTGTCTGCTGGTGTGTGTATTGCTGCTGTCTGCTGGTGTGTGTATTGCTGCTGTCTGTTGGTGTTTGCTGGGTTGCATTTTGGGGACTTTTCCTTTTAGTTTTTATCTTGCCTTTTGCTGTCACTTTTTAAATAGCTTTTTTTTTTTTGTTTCATCAGTCTATCAATTAAGGGTGTGGTTAATTGCTCCCAGGTGACTATTTAACTTGTTGTAGGACTCAGTTGAGCGTGCTCAGTTTGAAGCTGTGGAGCTTGGTGTAAGTGGAGCTGGTTTAAGTGGGAGTTATAAACAAGTGTTAGAGTATACAAGTCTTGCTGTCTGCTGGTGTGTGTATTGCTGCTGTCTGCTGGTGTGTGTATTGCTGCTGTCTGTTGGTGTTTGCTGGGTTGCATTTTGGGGACTTTTCCTTTTAGTTTTTATCTTGCCTTTTGCTGTCACTTTTTAAATAGCTTTTTTTTTTTTTTTTTGTTTCATCAGTCTATCAATTAAGGGTGTGGTTAATTGCTCCCAGGTGACTATTTAACTTGTTGTAGGACTCAGTTGAGCGTGCTCAGTTTGAAGCTGTGGAGCTTGGTGTAAGTGGAGCTGGTTTAAGTGGGAGTTATAAACAAGTGTTAGAGTATACAAGTCTTGCTGTCTGCTGGTGTGTGTATTGCTGCTGTCTGCTGGTGTGTGTATTGCTGCTGTCTGTTGGTGTTTGCTGGGTTGCATTTTGGGGACTTTTCCTTTTAGTTTTTATCTTGCCTTTTGCTGTCACTTTTTAAATAGCTTTTTTTTTTTTTTTTGTTTCATCAGTCTATCAATTAAGGGTGTGGTTAATTGCTCCCAGGTGACTATTTAACTTGTTGTAGGACTCAGTTGAGCGTGCTCAGTTTGAAGCTGTGGAGCTTGGTGTAAGTGGAGCTGGTTTAAGTGGGAGTTATAAACAAGTGTTAGAGTATACAAGTCTTGCTGTCTGCTGGTGTGTGTATTGCTGCTGTCTGCTGGTGTGTGTATTGCTGCTGTCTGTTGGTGTTTGCTGGGTTGCATTTTGGGGACTTTTCCTTTTAGTTTTTATCTTGCCTTTTGCTGTCACTTTTTAAATAGCTTTTTTTTTTTTTTTTTGTTTCATCAGTCTATCAATTAAGGGTGTGGTTAATTGCTCCCAGGTGACTATTTAACTTGTTGTAGGACTCAGTTGAGCGTGCTCAGTTTGAAGCTGTGGAGCTTGGTGTAAGTGGAGCTGGTTTAAGTGGGAGTTATAAACAAGTGTTAGAGTATACAAGTCTTGCTGTCTGCTGGTGTGTGTATTGCTGCTGTCTGCTGGTGTGTGTATTGCTGCTGTCTGTTGGTGTTTGCTGGGTTGCATTTTGGGGACTTTTCCTTTTAGTTTTTATCTTGCCTTTTGCTGTCACTTTTTAAATAGCTTTTTTTTTTTTTTTTGTTTCATCAGTCTATCAATTAAGGGTGTGGTTAATTGCTCCCAGGTGACTATTTAACTTGTTGTAGGACTCAGTTGAGCGTGCTCAGTTTGAAGCTGTGGAGCTTGGTGTAAGTGGAGCTGGTTTAAGTGGGAGTTATAAACAAGTGTTAGAGTATACAAGTCTTGCTGTCTGCTGGTGTGTGTATTGCTGCTGTCTGCTGGTGTGTGTATTGCTGCTGTCTGTTGGTGTTTGCTGGGTTGCATTTTGGGGACTTTTCCTTTTAGTTTTTATCTTGCCTTTTGCTGTCACTTTTTAAATAGCTTTTTTTTTTTTTGTTTCATCAGTCTATCAATTAAGGGTGTGGTTAATTGCTCCCAGGTGACTATTTAACTTGTTGTAGGACTCAGTTGAGCGTGCTCAGTTTGAAGCTGTGGAGCTTGGTGTAAGTGGAGCTGGTTTAAGTGGGAGTTATAAACAAGTGTTAGAGTATACAAGTCTTGCTGTCTGCTGGTGTGTGTATTGCTGCTGTCTGCTGGTGTGTGTATTGCTGCTGTCTGTTGGTGTTTGCTGGGTTGCATTTTGGGGACTTTTCCTTTTAGTTTTTATCTTGCCTTTTGCTGTCACTTTTTAAATAGCTTTTTTTTTTTTGTTTCATCAGTCTATCAATTAAGGGTGTGGTTAATTGCTCCCAGGTGACTATTTAACTTGTTGTAGGACTCAGTTGAGCGTGCTCAGTTTGAAGCTGTGGAGCTTGGTGTAAGTGGAGCTGGTTTAAGTGGGAGTTATAAACAAGTGTTAGAGTATACAAGTCTTGCTGTCTGCTGGTGTGTGTATTGCTGCTGTCTGCTGGTGTGTGTATTGCTGCTGTCTGTTGGTGTTTGCTGGGTTGCATTTTGGGGACTTTTCCTTTTAGTTTTTATCTTGCCTTTTGCTGTCACTTTTTAAATAGCTTTTTTTTTTTTGTTTCATCAGTCTATCAATTAAGGGTGTGGTTAATTGCTCCCAGGTGACTATTTAACTTGTTGTAGGACTCAGTTGAGCGTGCTCAGTTTGAAGCTGTGGAGCTTGGTGTAAGTGGAGCTGGTTTAAGTGGGAGTTATAAACAAGTGTTAGAGTATACAAGTCTTGCTGTCTGCTGGTGTGTGTATTGCTGCTGTCTGCTGGTGTGTGTATTGCTGCTGTCTGTTGGTGTTTGCTGGGTTGCATTTTGGGGACTTTTCCTTTTAGTTTTTATCTTGCCTTTTGCTGTCACTTTTTAAATAGCTTTTTTTTTTTTGTTTCATCAGTCTATCAATTAAGGGTGTGGTTAATTGCTCCCAGGTGACTATTTAACTTGTTGTAGGACTCAGTTGAGCGTGCTCAGTTTGAAGCTGTGGAGCTTGGTGTAAGTGGAGCTGGTTTAAGTGGGAGTTATAAACAAGTGTTAGAGTATACAAGTCTTGCTGTCTGCTGGTGTGTGTATTGCTGCTGTCTGCTGGTGTGTGTATTGCTGCTGTCTGTTGGTGTTTGCTGGGTTGCATTTTGGGGACTTTTCCTTTTAGTTTTTATCTTGCCTTTTGCTGTCACTTTTTAAATAGCTTTTTTTTTTTTGTTTCATCAGTCTATCAATTAAGGGTGTGGTTAATTGCTCCCAGGTGACTATTTAACTTGTTGTAGGACTCAGTTGAGCGTGCTCAGTTTGAAGCTGTGGAGCTTGGTGTAAGTGGAGCTGGTTTAAGTGGGAGTTATAAACAAGTGTTAGAGTATACAAGTCTTGCTGTCTGCTGGTGTGTGTATTGCTGCTGTCTGCTGGTGTGTGTATTGCTGCTGTCTGTTGGTGTTTGCTGGGTTGCATTTTGGGGACTTTTCCTTTTAGTTTTTATCTTGCCTTTTGCTGTCACTTTTTAAATAGCTTTTTTTTTTTTTTTTGTTTCATCAGTCTATCAATTAAGGGTGTGGTTAATTGCTCCCAGGTGACTATTTAACTTGTTGTAGGACTCAGTTGAGCGTGCTCAGTTTGAAGCTGTGGAGCTTGGTGTAAGTGGAGCTGGTTTAAGTGGGAGTTATAAACAAGTGTTAGAGTATACAAGTCTTGCTGTCTGCTGGTGTGTGTATTGCTGCTGTCTGCTGGTGTGTGTATTGCTGCTGTCTGTTGGTGTTTGCTGGGTTGCATTTTGGGGACTTTTCCTTTTAGTTTTTATCTTGCCTTTTGCTGTCACTTTTTAAATAGCTTTTTTTTTTTTTTTTTGTTTCATCAGTCTATCAATTAAGGGTGTGGTTAATTGCTCCCAGGTGACTATTTAACTTGTTGTAGGACTCAGTTGAGCGTGCTCAGTTTGAAGCTGTGGAGCTTGGTGTAAGTGGAGCTGGTTTAAGTGGGAGTTATAAACAAGTGTTAGAGTATACAAGTCTTGCTGTCTGCTGGTGTGTGTATTGCTGCTGTCTGCTGGTGTGTGTATTGCTGCTGTCTGTTGGTGTTTGCTGGGTTGCATTTTGGGGACTTTTCCTTTTAGTTTTTATCTTGCCTTTTGCTGTCACTTTTTAAATAGCTTTTTTTTTTTTGTTTCATCAGTCTATCAATTAAGGGTGTGGTTAATTGCTCCCAGGTGACTATTTAACTTGTTGTAGGACTCAGTTGAGCGTGCTCAGTTTGAAGCTGTGGAGCTTGGTGTAAGTGGAGCTGGTTTAAGTGGGAGTTATAAACAAGTGTTAGAGTATACAAGTCTTGCTGTCTGCTGGTGTGTGTATTGCTGCTGTCTGCTGGTGTGTGTATTGCTGCTGTCTGTTGGTGTTTGCTGGGTTGCATTTTGGGGACTTTTCCTTTTAGTTTTTATCTTGCCTTTTGCTGTCACTTTTTAAATAGCTTTTTTTTTTTTGTTTCATCAGTCTATCAATTAAGGGTGTGGTTAATTGCTCCCAGGTGACTATTTAACTTGTTGTAGGACTCAGTTGAGCGTGCTCAGTTTGAAGCTGTGGAGCTTGGTGTAAGTGGAGCTGGTTTAAGTGGGAGTTATAAACAAGTGTTAGAGTATACAAGTCTTGCTGTCTGCTGGTGTGTGTATTGCTGCTGTCTGCTGGTGTGTGTATTGCTGCTGTCTGTTGGTGTTTGCTGGGTTGCATTTTGGGGACTTTTCCTTTTAGTTTTTATCTTGCCTTTTGCTGTCACTTTTTAAATAGCTTTTTTTTT
The DNA here is from genome assembly GCA_037952925.1 of Lithobates clamitans. Taxonomy (NCBI): domain Eukaryota; kingdom Metazoa; phylum Chordata; class Amphibia; order Anura; family Ranidae; genus Lithobates; species Lithobates clamitans. The sequence continues at coordinate 3,184,338 of JBBGZY010001260.1, forward strand.
TTGTTTCATCAGTCTATCAATTAAGGGTGTGGTTAATTGCTCCCAGGTGACTATTTAACTTGTTGTAGGACTCAGTTGAGCGTGCTCAGTTTGAAGCTGTGGAGCTTGGTGTAAGTGGAGCTGGTTTAAGTGGGAGTTATAAACAAGTGTTAGAGTATACAAGTCTTGCTGTCTGCTGGTGTGTGTATTGCTGCTGTCTGCTGGTGTGTGTATTGCTGCTGTCTGTTGGTGTTTGCTGGGTTGCATTTTGGGGACTTTTCCTTTTAGTTTTTATCTTGCCTTTTGCTGTCACTTTTTAAATAGCTTTTTTTTTTTTGTTTCATCAGTCTATCAATTAAGGGTGTGGTTAATTGCTCCCAGGTGACTATTTAACTTGTTGTAGGACTCAGTTGAGCGTGCTCAGTTTGAAGCTGTGGAGCTTGGTGTAAGTGGAGCTGGTTTAAGTGGGAGTTATAAACAAGTGTTAGAGTATACAAGTCTTGCTGTCTGCTGGTGTGTGTATTGCTGCTGTCTGCTGGTGTGTGTATTGCTGCTGTCTGTTGGTGTTTGCTGGGTTGCATTTTGGGGACTTTTCCTTTTAGTTTTTATCTTGCCTTTTGCTGTCACTTTTTAAATAGCTTTTTTTTTTTTTTTTGTTTCATCAGTCTATCAATTAAGGGTGTGGTTAATTGCTCCCAGGTGACTATTTAACTTGTTGTAGGACTCAGTTGAGCGTGCTCAGTTTGAAGCTGTGGAGCTTGGTGTAAGTGGAGCTGGTTTAAGTGGGAGTTATAAACAAGTGTTAGAGTATACAAGTCTTGCTGTCTGCTGGTGTGTGTATTGCTGCTGTCTGCTGGTGTGTGTATTGCTGCTGTCTGTTGGTGTTTGCTGGGTTGCATTTTGGGGACTTTTCCTTTTAGTTTTTATCTTGCCTTTTGCTGTCACTTTTTAAATAGCTTTTTTTTTTTTTTTTTTGTTTCATCAGTCTATCAATTAAGGGTGTGGTTAATTGCTCCCAGGTGACTATTTAACTTGTTGTAGGACTCAGTTGAGCGTGCTCAGTTTGAAGCTGTGGAGCTTGGTGTAAGTGGAGCTGGTTTAAGTGGGAGTTATAAACAAGTGTTAGAGTATACAAGTCTTGCTGTCTGCTGGTGTGTGTATTGCTGCTGTCTGCTGGTGTGTGTATTGCTGCTGTCTGTTGGTGTTTGCTGGGTTGCATTTTGGGGACTTTTCCTTTTAGTTTTTATCTTGCCTTTTGCTGTCACTTTTTAAATAGCTTTTTTTTTTTTGTTTCATCAGTCTATCAATTAAGGGTGTGGTTAATTGCTCCCAGGTGACTATTTAACTTGTTGTAGGACTCAGTTGAGCGTGCTCAGTTTGAAGCTGTGGAGCTTGGTGTAAGTGGAGCTGGTTTAAGTGGGAGTTATAAACAAGTGTTAGAGTATACAAGTCTTGCTGTCTGCTGGTGTGTGTATTGCTGCTGTCTGCTGGTGTGTGTATTGCTGCTGTCTGTTGGTGTTTGCTGGGTTGCATTTTGGGGACTTTTCCTTTTAGTTTTTATCTTGCCTTTTGCTGTCACTTTTTAAATAGCTTTTTTTTTTTTGTTTCATCAGTCTATCAATTAAGGGTGTGGTTAATTGCTCCCAGGTGACTATTTAACTTGTTGTAGGACTCAGTTGAGCGTGCTCAGTTTGAAGCTGTGGAGCTTGGTGTAAGTGGAGCTGGTTTAAGTGGGAGTTATAAACAAGTGTTAGAGTATACAAGTCTTGCTGTCTGCTGGTGTGTGTATTGCTGCTGTCTGCTGGTGTGTGTATTGCTGCTGTCTGTTGGTGTTTGCTGGGTTGCATTTTGGGGACTTTTCCTTTTAGTTTTTATCTTGCCTTTTGCTGTCACTTTTTAAATAGCTTTTTTTTTTTTGTTTCATCAGTCTATCAATTAAGGGTGTGGTTAATTGCTCCCAGGTGACTATTTAACTTGTTGTAGGACTCAGTTGAGCGTGCTCAGTTTGAAGCTGTGGAGCTTGGTGTAAGTGGAGCTGGTTTAAGTGGGAGTTATAAACAAGAGTTTAAAACAGGAGGTTATAACAGGGGTCATAGTACCTGTGTAGTGTGAGTATCTGAGTGTTGTCTGAGTAGTGTGTGTGGATCGTTAGTACTTGTGTATTGTGTACCTGTGTATTGTCTTGTCGTGTACCTGTGTATTGTCTTGAGTATTAGTGCCAGGAAGCTAGTTGTTAGGTGATTTGGACAGGGTAAAATCCCCAAATCCTCGCTAAATTTAATAGGTACGATGCCCGGCGGGTGTGGAGAGGCGACTCTTTGTACATCTTGCCGCATGTATGCGTTCCTTGATCATCCGATCGAGGGCGAATACTGCTGTGCAAAATGTAAGCACATTGTTTCCCTGGAAGCCCAGGTTCTGAATCTAGGGAAGCAACTGTCAGCACTGAGAAGTCCCTCCATACTAAAGTTGAGCCAGGAACGTACACGGCAGGTGCCGGCAGGGGCCAGCACAGAGGCGGGTGGAGACAAAGAGGTGCAGGCACTAGCAAAGAGTAGATGGGTGACAGTCAGGAGGGGTAGAGGGGGAAGTGCCAGGGAGGCCGATCCAGGACTGGAGCATCCCAATAAGTACGCTCCATTGAGTGACATTGGTGTAACCAGTCAGGGACCAGCACTGCTGGAGATGAGGGACTCTCCTAGCTGCCGGGGGAAGAACTCCTCCAGTGAGAGTGGGGGGGCAGCAAAGGGAAAGGAAAGACAGATTCTGGTGGTAGGGGACTCAATTCTTAGAAGGACAGAGAGGGCAATCTGTAACCAAGACCTGAAGCGCCGAACAGTATGTTGTCTACCGGGCGCTCGGGTTCGGCACATCACGGATCTTGTGGACAGATTACTGGGAGGGGCTGGGGAAGACCCGGCTGTCATGGTGCACGTTGGCACCAATGACAAAGTCAGAGGCAGATGGAGTGTCCTAAAGAACGATTTTAGGGACTTAGGAGCTAAATTGAGGAAAAGGACCTCCAAGGTAGTGTTCTCAGGAATACTACCGGTACATCGAGCCACACCAGAGAGGCAGAGGGAGATTAGGGAAGTAAACAAGTGGCTGAAGAGCTGGTGTAGTAAGGAGGGGTTTGGGTTCCTGGAGGACTGGGCCGACTTCTCAGTCGGTAACCGGTACTATAGAAGGGACGGACTGCACCTAAATGAGGAGGGTGCAGATCTGCTGGGAATGAAGATGGCCAAAAAGTTAGAGGGGTTTTTAAACTAGGCGAAGGGGGGGAGGGTCCAGAGACAGTGATAGCCAGCGCGGAAGATATTCCAGAGGGTAGTATTGGGGGCATTAGTGGTAGGTTAACCAAAGCACAAAAACACAAGGTGAGTATAGTAGCAAGTCCAAGTTGCAATCTTGAAACACCCAATACGAGGACAATATGCGACCGGTCTAAACTATGTGGCATGTTCACCAACGTTGACATCAAACTTTTTGCCAAAGTAATTGCCAATCGTCTGCTCCCTCTTCTACCCAGCTGGATATAAGCAGACCAATCAGGTTTCATGCCCAATAGAGAAGCAAAAGACCATTCTCTTAGTGCAATCTCCTTAATCCAATACGTTCAGAGATGCGCCCAGCCCACCCTACTCCTTTCCACTGATGCTGAAAAAAGCTTTTGATAGGGTGGACTGGGAATATCTGAAGATGACCTTACGACACTTTGGGCTGGGACCTAAAATGTTCCATCGAATCTCATCCCTTTATTCTAATCCCTCAGCACAAATTAGAATTAATGGAACGTTGAGTGACCCCTTCATCTTACATAATGGAACCAGGCAGGGCTGCCCTCTCTCCCCTCTCCTCTTTGCTATTACCTTAGAACCCTTCCTAGCTACAATTAGGTATAATGTTAATATCAAAGGCATACAAATAGGCAAAAGATTCCATAAGTACGCGGCTTATGCTGATGACTTACTATTTTTTATTCAGCAACCACGCATCTCAATTCCCAACTTAATGTCTGAATTTTCTACCTTTCACTCTATCTCTAACTTCAAAATAAATTTATCTAAATCCGAAATTCTAAACATTAATATCCCCAAGTCCGAAGGCACTTTCCCTTAAGCCCTTTTTTCCCTTTAAATGGGAATTCAAAAGCATGAAATACCTAGGTATTCATCTGACTTCTAATCCCCATTCTCTTTTTCGACATAATTATATCCCCTTACTAAATAGGATTAGAGATGATTTGCGAAAATTGTCCAACTTATCACAAACGGTTGGGGAAAGTGAATATGATCAAAATGAATATACTACCCCGCATCCTTTTTCTCTTTCAAATGCTCCCAATGGGAGTACCAGTGGGGTTCTTCACCATATTACAAACCTTGATTTCCAGATTTATTTAGAAGAACGGTCATTCCAGGATATCGAGAGTGCTATTATTCCACTCCAAATGCTCAGGCGGTCTGGCACTTCCTAATTTTAAGGCATATTATCAAGCGGTTATTCTGTCCAGGTTGGCTGATTGGAAATACGCTCCTAAATCAAAATTATGGGTACAAATTTAATATTTTTTAAGTGGAATGGATCTCTCGATAGCCCCCTGGATACCCCGTTCTTGTAGGAATCTAGCTCGATCTACCTCGGCTCTCACTATATCCTCCTTGGATGTCTGGGACGCCCTACACAAAAAATTCTCATGGAAGTATGATTCATCTCTATTACCTCTCCTCAACCATAAATATTTCTTACCGGGTTTATTAGACCCAGGCTTTAAATCATGGAGGTTGGAAGAGCCTCTTTTATTACATCATGTTCTTCGTGACAACGTACTTAAACCATTGCATGTGATCCTTGTTCCTAAACCTACCACATTTCTAGATAAATGGAGATATCACCAATTACAACATTTCTTAAGATCCCTTCCTAACCCGCTTAGAGGTATAAGTGATTTAAATGCTAAAGAAGAAATATTTTACCCAAAAGATCCCCTTTTACATGGAATCTCTCTATTTTACAAAGCTCTCATTGCACTTCAAAATCCCAACTTCCCACCTTTCCTGGCTAAATGGGAGTCCGACTTAGATTCCTCCCTTACTGATAATCAAAAGTATAAGATCCTTCAATTAGCCCATACTTCCTCTCTGGCCTCAAAAATGTCAGAGGTCAACTATAAATTGCTTACTAGGTGGCATTACACCCCAGCCAGACTACAACAAATGTTCCCTGCCAGTTCCCCATTGTGCTGGAGGAACTGTGGGAACAAAGCTACTCACGCACACATCTGGTGGTTTTGCCCACTCATTCGACCTTATTGGGATGCCATCTGTAATCTAATAGTACAGATTTCGGATGTCATTATACCCAATGACCCGTGGACTATCCTTTTTCATACTACCAAAACTCCCATAAGAATATATAAACGTTCAATTATTCCTCATTCACTGAACACTGCAAAAGCTTTAATTCCTGCTTTATGGGTCCTACCAACAATCCCTTCTACAAAAGTTTGGCTACAAATGGTTGATAAAGTACATCTTATGGAGAGCATTACCCACAACATTAGAGGTACTTCCAAGAAACATTCTCTAACCTGGGATTCTTGGATAAAATTCCAATCCACATCCGCCTATAAGGACCTTATAACGCAAACCCCTTAAATCTTTCGACTAAGGTTAGCCAATTACACCTCAACATTTCATTCCCTTTCAATATGTCGACATGCATGCCAGCAACGCCCCCACACCCCCCCTTCTATCTTCTGCTTTCTTACCTTTCCTACTTTCCATTTTCTCTTCTACACTCTTTTTTTTCTTTCATCTAATTCTCCTAACTCTATCTTTGCTGCTCTCTTTTATTCCTCAGTCTCTATATGCCAAAGTAAGGCTTTTTATTAATTTTGTTTTGTTTCAAGTGCTCATAAAGTATTAATCCTTTGTTTATTTTGGTGTTATATTAACACTTTGTATAGCTTCTGAGCCAATTATTAGAGTGTTAGCTTATAATTAGGGATGAGCTTCGAGTTCGAGTCGAATACATGTTCGACTCGAACATTGGCTGTTTGCAAGTTCGCCGAACAGCGAACAATTTGGCGTGTTTGCGTCAAATTCGAATGCCACAGAACCCCCTTTAAAAGTCTATGGGAGAAATCAAAAGTGCTAATTTTAAAGGCTTATATGCAAGTTATTGTCATAAAAAGTGTTTGGGGACCTGGGTCCTGCCCCAGGGGACATGGATCAATGCAAAAAAAAGTTTTAAAAACGGCCGTTTTTTTAGGAGCAGTGATTTTAATAATGCTTAAAGTGAAACAAAAGTGTAATATCCCTTTAAATTTCGTAGCTGGGGGTGTCTATAGTATGCCTGTAAAGGGGCGTATGTTTCCCGTGTTTAGAACAGTCTGACAGCAAAATTACATTTCAAAGGAAAAAAGCCATTTAAAACTACTCGCGGCTATTGCATTGCCGGTCCGACAATACACATAAAAGTTCATTGATAAAAACGGCATGTGAATTCCCCACAGGGGAACCCCGAACCAAAATTTAAAAAAAAAATGACATGTAGGTCCCCCTAAATTCCATACCAGGCCCTTCTGGTCTGGTATGGATTTTAAGGGGAACCTCGCGCCAAAAAAAAAAAAAAGGCGTGGGGTCCCCCCAAAAATCCATACCAGACCCTTTTCCGAGCACGCAACCTGGTAGGCCGCAGAAAAAGAGGGGGGGACGAGAGAGCGCCCCCCCCCTCCTGAACCGTACCAGGCCACATGCCCTCAACATTGGGAGGGTACTTTGGGGTAGCCCCCCAAAACACCTTGTCCCCATGTTGATGAGGACAAGGGCCTCATCCCCACAACCCTGGCCGGTGGTTGTGGGGGTCTGCGGGCGGGGGGCTTATCGGAATCTGGAAGCCCCCGTTAACAAGGGGACCCCCAGATCCCGCCCCCCCTGTGTGAAATGGTAAGGGGGTACAAAAGTACCACTACCAGTTCACTAAAAAACTGTCAAAAAATTGACGAGACTTGACAATTCCTTTTATTTAAATGCTTCTTCTTTCTTCTTTCTTCCTATCTTCCTTCATCTTCTTCTTCTTCTTCTGGCTCTTCTGGTTCTTCCTCCAGTGTTCTCATCCAGCATCTCCTCCGTGGCGTCTTCTATCTCCTTCTCCTCGGGCCGCTCCGCACCCATGGCATGGGGGGAGGCTCCTGCTCTTCTCTTCATCTTCTTCTCTTCTTCATCTTCTTTTTCATCTTCTTCTTTTCTTCTTCTCTTCTTCTCTTCTTCATCTTCTTCTCCGGGCGGCTCCGCACCCATGCTCGCATGGAGGGAGGCTCCCGCTGTGTGACGGCGTCTCCTCTTCTGACGGTTCTTAAATAACAGGGGGCGGGGCCACCCGGTGACCCCGCCCCCCTCTGACGCACGGGACATGACAGGACTTCCCTGTGGCATTCCCCGTGACGTCACAGGGAAGTCCCGTCAAGTCACCGTGCGTCAGAGGGGGGCGGGGTCACCGGGTGGCCCCGCTCCCCGTTATTTAAGAACTGTCAGACGAGGAGACACCGTCACACGGCGGGAGCCTCCCTCCATGCCAGCATGGATGCAGAGCGGCCCAGAGAAGAAAATGAAGAAAATGAAGAAGAGAAGAAGATGAAGCAGAGAAGAAGATGAAGAAAAAAATGAGAAGAAAAGAAGATGAAGAGAAGAGCAGGAGCCTCCCCCCATCCCATGGGTGCGGAGCGGCCCAAGGAGAAGAAAATAGAAGACGCCGCGGAGGAGATGCTGGATGAGAATGCCGGAGGAAGAACCAGAAGAGCCAGAAGAAGAAGAAGATGAAGGAAGATAGAAGAAAGAAGAAGCATTTAAATAAAGGAATTGTCAAAAACTGTCTCTTGTCATTTTTAACATTTTTGACAGTTTTTTAGTGAAATGGTAGGGGTAAGTACCCCCTTACCATTTCACACAGGGGGGGCCGGGATCTGGGGGTCCCCTTGTTAAAGGGGGCTTCCAGATTCCAATAAGCCCCCCACCCGCAGACCCCCACAACCACCGGCCAGGGTTGTGGGGATGAGGCCCCTGTCCTCATCAACATAGGGACAAGGTGTTTTGGGGGGCTACCCCAAAGCACCCTCCCAATGTTGAGGGCATGTGGCCTGTTACGGTTCAGGAGGGGGGGCGCTCTCTCATCCCCCCTCTTTTTCTGCGGCCTGCCAGGTTGGGTGCTCGGATAAGGGCCTGGTATGGATTTTGGGGGGGACCCCACGCCGGTTTTTTTTTTTTGGCGCGGGGTTCCCCTTAAAATCCATACCAGACCTGAAGGGTCTGGTATGGAAATTAGGGGGACCCCCACGTCATTTTTTTTTTAAATTTTGGAAGGGGTTCCCCTTAATATCCATACCAGACCTGAAGGGCCTGGTATGGAATTTAGGGGGACCCCCACGTCATTTTTTTTTTAAATTTTGGTTCGGGGTTCCCCTGTGGGGAATTCCCATGCCGTTTTTATCAATGAACTTCTATGTGTATTGTCGGACCGGCAATGCAATAGCCGCGAGTTGTTTTAACCACTTGCCGACCGCCTCACGCCTATATACGTGAGCAGAGCGGCACGGGCAGGCAAAATCACGTACCTAGTACGTGATTGCCTTCCCGCGGGTGGGGGGTCCGATCGGACCCCCCCCCTGTGCCAGCTGCGGTCGGCATTTGGTTGGGAGCGATGAGAGACGAGGGGGAGACCATCCGATCGTGGCCCCCCCCTCGCGATCGCTCCCAGCCACTGACAAACATCCCCTGCCTCTGTATAGTACACAGAGGCAGAGGATGTGATGTCATCTCTCCTCGGCTGTCAGTTTCCGTTCCAGCGCCGAGGAGAGATGACATGTAAGTAAGTGCACAACACAAACACACACAGTAGAACATGCCAGGCATACATTACACCCCCGATCCCCCCCCCCCCTGTCACAAACTGACACCAAGCAGGTTTTTTTTTTTTTTTTTTTTTTTTTTCCTGATTACTGCATAGTGTCAGTTTGTGACAGTTAGCAGTGTTAGGACAGTTACTGTAACCCCCCTGTAGGTCTAGGGTACCCCCCTTACCCCCCCTAATAAAGTTTTAACCCCTTGATCACCCCCCCTCACCAGTGTCGCTAAGCGATCATTTTTCTGATCGCTGTATTAGTGTCGCTGGTGACGGTAGTTAGGGACATAAAAATATTTAGGTTCGCCGTCAGTGTTTTATAGCGACAGGGACCCCCATATACTATCTAATAAATGTTTTAACCCCTTGATTGCCCCCTAGTTAACCCTTTCACCACTGATCACCGTATAACCGTTACGGTTGACTCTGGTTAGTTCGTTTATTTTTTATAGTGTCAGGGCACCCGCCGTTTATTGCCGAATAAAGGTTTAGCCCCCTGATCGCCCGGCGGTGATATGCGTCGCCCCAGGCAGCGTCAGATTAGCGCCAGTACCCCCCCTAATAAAGTTTTAACCCCTTGATCACCCCCTGTCGCCAGTGTCGCTAAGCGATCATTTTTCTGATCGCTGTATTAGTGTCACTGGTGACGCTAGTTAGGAACGTAAATATTTAGGTTCGCCGTCAGTGTTTTATAGCGACAGGGACCCCCATATACTATCTAATAAATGTTTTAACCCCTTGATTGCCCCCTAGTTAACCCTTTCACCACTGATCACCGTATAACTGTTACGGGTGACGCTGGTTAGTTAGTTTATTTTTTATAGTGTCAGGGCACCCGCCGTTTATTACCGAATAAAGGTTTAGCCCCCTGATCGCCCGGCGGTGATATGCGTTGCCCCAGGCAGCGTCAGATTAGCGCCAGTACCGCGAACACCCACGCACGCACCGTACACGCACCATACACCTCCCTTAGTGGTATAGTATCTGATCGGATCAATATCTGATCCGATCAGATCTATACTAGCGTCCCCAGCAGTTTAGGGTTCCCAAAAACGCAGTGTTAGCGGGATCAGCCCAGATACCTGCTAGCACCTGCGTTTTGCCCCTCCGCCCGGCCCAGCCCAGCCCACCCAAGTGCAGTATCGATCGATCACTGTCACTTACAAAACACTAAACGCATAACTGCAGCGTTCGCAGAGTCAGGCCTGATCCCTGCGATCGCTAACAGTTTTTTTGGTAGCATTTTGGTGAACTGGCAAGCACCAGCCCCAGGCAGCGTCAGGTTAGCGCCAGTACCGCTAACACCCACGCACGCAGCGTACACCTCCCTTAGTGGTATAGTATCTGAACAGATCAATATCTGATCCGATCAGATCTATACTAGCGTCCCCAGCAGTTTAGGGTTCCCAAAAACGCAGTGTTAGCGGGATCAGCCCAGATACCTGCTAGCACCTGCGTTTTGCCCCTCCGCCCGGCCCGGCCCAGCCCACCCAAGTGCAGTATCGATCGATCACTGTCACTTACAAAACTCTAAACGCATAACTGCAGCGTTCGCAGAGTCAGGCCTGATCCCTGCGATCGCTAACAGTTTTTTTTGTAGCGTCTTGGTGAACTGGCAAGCACCAGAGGCCTAGTACACCCCGGTCGTAGTCAAACCAGCACTGCAGTAACACTTGGTGACGTGGCGAGTCCCATAAGTGCAGTTCAAGCTGGTGGGGTGGCAAGCACAAGTAGTGTCCCGCTGCCACCAAAAAGACAAACACAGGCTCGTCATGCCCATAGTGCCCTTCCTGCTGCATTCGCCAATCCTAATTGGGAACCCACCGCTTCTGCAGCGCCCGTACTTCCCCCATTCACATCCCCAACCAAATGCAGTCGGCTGCATGAGAGGCATTTTCTTTATGTCCTCCCGAGTACCCCTACCCAGCGAACCCCCCCAAAAAAGATGTCGTGTCTGCAGCAAGCGCGGATATAGGCGTGACACCCGCTATTATTGTCCCTCCTGTCCTGACAATCCTGGTCTTTGCATTGGTGAATGTTTTGAACGCTACCATGCACTAGTTGAGTATTAGCGTAGGGTACAGCACTGCACAGACTAGGCACACTTTCACAGGGTCTCCCGAGATGCCATCGCATTTTGAGAGACCCGAACCTGGAACCGGTTACAGTTATTATAGTTAGTTACAAAAAAAAGTGTAAAAAAAAAAAAAACACAAACAAAAATATAAAATAAAAATAGTTGTCGTTTTATTGTTCTCTCTCTCTCTATTCTCTCTCTATTGTTCTGCTCTTTTTTACTGTATTCTATTCTGCAATGTTTTATTGTTATTATGTTTTATCATGTTTGCTTTTCAGGTATGCAATTTTTTATACCTTACCGTTTACTGTGCTTTATTGTTAACCATTTTTTTGTCTTCAGGTATGCCATTCACGACTTTGAATGGTTATACCAGAATGATGCCTGCAGGTTTAGGTATCATCTTGGTATCATTCTTTTCAGCCAGCGGTCGGCTTTCATGTAAAAGCAATCCTAGTGGCTAATTAGCCTCTAGACTGCTTTTACAAGCAGTGGGAGGGAATGCCCCCCCCCCCCCAACATCTTCCGTGTTTTTCTCTGGCTCTCCTGTCTCAACAGGGAACCTGAAAATGCAGCCGGTGATTCAGCCAGCTGACCATAGAGCTGATCAGAGACCAGAGTGGCTCCAAACATCTCTATGACCTAAGAAACCGGAAGCTACGAGCATTTTATGACGTAGATTTCGCCGGATGTAAACAGCGCCATTGGGAAATTGGGAAAGCATTTTATCACACCGATCTTGGTGTGATCAGATGCTTTGAGGGCAGAGGAGAAATCTAGGGTCTAATAGACCCCAATTTTTGCAAAAAAGAGTACCTGTCACTACCTATTGCTATCATAGGGGATATTTACATTCCCTGAGATAACAATAAAAATGATTTAAAAAAAAAAAAATGAAAGGAACAGTTTAAAAATAAGATAAAAAAATAATAATAATAAAGAAAAAAAAAAAAAAAAAAAAAAAAAGCACCCCTGTCCCCCCTGCTCTCGCGCTAAGGTGAACGCAAGCGTTGGTCTGGCGTCAAATGTAAACAGCAATTGCACCATGCATGTGAGGTATCGCCGCGAAGGTCAGATCGAGGGCAGTAATTTTAGCAGTAGACCTCCTCTGTAAATCTAAAGTGGTAACCTGTAAAGGCTTTTAAAGGCTTTTAAAAATGTATTTAGTTTGTCGCCACTGCACGTTTGTGCGCAATTTTAAAGCATGTCATGTTTGGTATCTATGTACTCGGCCTAAGATCATCTTTTTTATTTCATCAAACATTTGGGCAATATAGTGTGTTTTAGTGCATTAAAATGTAAAAAAGTGTGTTTTTTCCCCAAAAAATGCGTTTGAAAAATCGCTGCGCAAATACTGTGTGAAAAAAAAAAATGAAACACCCACCATTTTAATCTGTAGGGCATTTGCTTTAAAAAAAATATATAATGTTTGGGGGTTCAAAGTAATTTTCTTGCAAAAAAAAATTATTTTTTTATGTAAACAATAAGTGTCAGAAAGGGCTTTGTCTTCAAGTGGTTAGAAGAGTGGGTGATGTGTGACATAAGCTTCTAGATGTTGTGCATAAAATGCCAGGACAGTTCAAACCCCCACCAAATGACCCCATTTTGGAAAGTAGACACCCCAAGCTATTTGCTGAGAGTCATGTTGAGTCCATGGAATAATTTATATTGTGACACAAGTTGCGGGAAAGAGACAATTTTTTATTTTTTTTATTTTTTTTTGCGCAAAGTTGTCACTAAATGATATATTGCTCAAACATGCCATGGGAATATGTGAAATTACACCCCAAAATACATTCTGCTGCTTCTCCTGAGTACGGGGATACCACATGTGTGAGACTTTTTGGGAGCCTAGCCGCGTACGGGACCCCGAAAACCAAGCACCGCCTTCAGGCTTTCTAAGGCCGTAAATTTTTGATTTCACTCTTCACCGCCTTTCACAGTTTCGGGGGCCATGGAATGCCCAGGTGGCAAAAAAAAACCCCAAATGACCCCATTTTGGAAAGTAGACACCCCAAGCTATTTGATGAGAGGTATAGTGAGTATTTTGCAGACCTCACTTTTTGTCACAAAGTTTTGAAAATTGAAAAAAGAAAAAAAAAATTTTTTTTTCTCGTCTTTCTTTATTTTCAAAAACAAATGAGAGCTGCAAAATACTCACCATGCCTCTCAGCAAATAGCTTGGGGTGTCTACTTTCCAAAATGGGGTCATTTGGGGGGGGTTTGTGCCACCTGGGCATTCCATGGCCTCCGAAACTGTGATAGGCAGTGAGGAGTAAAATCAAAAATGTACGCCCTTAGAAATCCTGAAGGCGGTGCTTGGTTTTCGGGGTCCCGTACGCGGCTAGGCTCCTAAAAAGTCCCACACATGTGGTATCCCCGTACTCAGGAGAAGCAGCTAAATGTATTTTGGGGTGCAATTCCACATATGCCCATGGCCTGTGTGAGCAATATATCATTTAGTGACAACTTTGTGCAAAGAAAAAAAAAAAAATTGTCACTTTCCCGCAACTTGTGTCAAAATATAAAACATTCCATGGACTCAACATGCCTCAAAGCAAATAGCTTGGGGTGTCTACTTTCCAAAATGGGGTCATTTGGGGGGGGTTTATGTCATCTGGGCATTTTATGGCCTTCAAAACCGTGATAGGTAGTGAGGAGTAAAATCAAAAATGTACGCCCTTAGAAATCCTGAAGGCGGTGCTTGGTTTTCGGGGCCCCGTACGCGGCTAGGCTCCCAAAAAGTCCCACACATGTGGTATCCCCATACTCAGGAGAAGCAGCAGAATGTATTTTGGGGTGCAATTCCACATATGCCCATGGCCTGTGTGAGCAATATATCATTTAGTGACAACTTTTTGTAATTTTTTTTTTTTTTTTTTTTGTCATTATTCAATCACTTGGGACAAAAAAAATGAATATTCAATGGGCTCAACATGCCTCTCAGCAAATTCCTTGGGGTGTCTACTTTCCAAAATGGGGTCATTTGTGGGGGTTTTGTACTGCCCTGCCATTTTAGCACCTCAAGAATCGACATAGGCAGTCATAAATTAAAGGCTGTGTAAATTCCAGAAAATGTACCCTAGTTTGTAGACGCTATAACTTTTGCGCAAACCAATAAATATACACTTATTGACATTTTTTTTACCAAAGACATGTGGCCGAATACATTTTGGCCTAAATGTATGACTAAAATTGAGTTTATTGGATTTTTTTTAGAACAAAAAGTAGAAAATATCATTTTTTTTCAAAATTTTCGGTCTTTTTCCGTGTATAGCGCAAAAAATAAAAACGGCAGAGGTGATCAAATACCATCAAAAGAAAGCTCTATTTGTGGGAAGAAAAGGACGCAAATTTCGTTTGGGTACAGCATTGCATGACCGCGCAATTAGCAGTTAAAGCGACGCAGTGCCGAATTGTAAAAAGTGCTCTGGTCAGGAAGGGGGTAAATCCTTCCGGGGCTGAAGTGGTTAAATGGCTTTTTTCCTTTGAAATGTCATTTTGCTGTCAGACTGTTCTAAACATGGGAAACATGCGCCCCTTTACAGGCATACTATAGACACCCCCAGGTACGAAATTTAAAGGGATATTACACTTTTATCGTTTGACTTTAAGCATTATTAAAATCACTGCTCCTGAAAAAACGGCCGTTTTTAAAACTTTTTTTTGCATTGATCCATGTCCCCTGGGGCAGGACCCAGGTCCCCAAACACTTTTCATGACAATAACTTGCATATAAGACTTTAAAATTAGCACTTTTAATTATTCATGTTCGTGTCCCATAGACTTTAACGGTGTTTGCGCGTTCGAAAGAACTTTTTTCCTGTTTGCATGTTCTGGTGCGAACCGACCAGGGGGGTGTTCGGCTCATCCCTACTTATGACATAACTACTCATTGTAATCTGTGAGTGCTGAAACTTCTGTTGTTGTTTTTTTTTTTTTTTTTCAAGAATGCATTTATTCTGAGATATATGTTATTTTTCTTTAATAAAAATGTATAAAAAAAATAAATAAATAAATAAAAAAGCCAATTCTATCAATTGAGATGTAAATGCACAAGGTTAGATGACTATACATCCCAGTGTACTGCATCAAGAAAAAGTTCCTCAATAAAGGCTACCCTACCAAACTCATTGAAGATGCTTGTACCTCGTACCAAACTGAAAGCCTGCCCATCTCTAAAAAACAAACTTTAAAACCAGTAACATGATACATTACACAGTATCATGCCAGTCACAAAAAATGGAGAGTATTTTTAAAAAACACTGGTCCATCTTGTCTCAAGATCCGCACCTATCCATGTCTTTACCCGATAAACCCAAATTTGCTTTCCGAAGGGCACCAAACATTAAGAGTAAAATTGCTCCTAGCAAAACTAAATCCCAGGGTAACAATCAACATCACATGCTCAAACAACTTACGTTAATCCCACTCATAGGGATGTTTCGCTGTAAAAAAGCATTATGCCTCACTTGTTCACTCATGTCACTCATGGCAAAAAATCTTTTATTACTAATGGAAAGACTTTTACTTTAAGTTCCTTCTATAACAGTTCCACTACACATGTAGTCTACTGTATATCTTGTCCTTGTAGACTCTTATATATTGGTAGAACAATTAGGGCCCTACGTGCCAGATTTGGTGAGCACCGTCGAGCTGTCCAGGCTGGTAAACCCACACATAGTGTTGCATGCCATTTTGCTGCTCACAACCAAAAATAGATTGCAGACCTTCAAGTCTGGGTCATTGAATCCATATCTGACAAATATGCCCCTGACGAGAGATTCTCACTTTTATCGATATCCATTCACTTTGTTTTCTTTGAAGTTCCACACATATATATACAATTACTGTGGGTGGTAAGTATAAATGTTAACAGTGATGCTACTCCCCACAGTTTTTTCCCTTTTCTTCTCCCCTAATAAACTCCCTCCCACAGGTCTTATTTTACAGTTATGTGGCTTACCTATAAACCTTGTTACCATTATAAACCTCTTCATCATTATATACTAATATAAATATGGATGTATACCTCCCTAGTTTCTACCACATTTATTTGGTATGTGTTTGCGTGTTTAGAATATATATGGTTATATTCACCACATGACACATGCATGTATTTATAATTATATGTATATGCATGTACATGCCATATCCTACTCTACAACATGTATGGCCCAGACATTATACGCATGTGTACTGGTGTTGGTTAGCACACTGGGTGTTCTATTAACCCCTTTGCCCTGATCTGGCATACATAATTTATTTGACGGTGAATAGATTTCATGATGAATTTTTTATGATGATTTTTTTATGATGATTTTCATGAGTGTTTTTTTAGGATGTATAATTTTTTTTACAACTTTCTTTTGATGATGATGCTTTTCTACTATATTTCTTACGATGAATTTTTAGGATTATTTATGGTCTTTCTACTTATATACTGAATCAACTATATCTATTGCCATTTTTTATGTTATACCTATAAGTATGTTTTTTCTATTGACATATATAATAACCTTTTTAATAATACAATATATTCATTTTTAAAGAATGCATTTATATTTTTATAGTTTCTATCTTATCATGTTAGTCCATTCTAGTTGTTTTTATGTCTGGTAATTCCTAGTCCATGTAATTATGTATGGTCCTATGCCTATGTTTAAATACAGTGTAACATTCATTTTGGACGTCCCCCTGTCCCCTCCCTCTCACTCTATTTATATCTGACTTCCTGGTCAGTCAAGCTAGATCTGAAGAAACAACAGAGGCTGTGAAACACGTCATTTAATTGGCTGCCCAACTATGTCATTTCCGGTCCTTGACGCTTGCGTTCCGCGCTGATACGCATTTCCAGTTCTGGGTTCCGGTTTCCGTTTGTCACAGAGAACTTCAGTGTGCTGATTTTTCAAGCCCCCTGGATATATACATAGAAGCTTCACCGCTACTCCATCCACTAGCAGCTTACCACCTATACCACTGTGCCCAAGCCAGCTCCCCACCACACGGACTGCATTACGGACCGCAGAATGACCCCGCACCCCGGACCCCTTACTTATGTGCTTGATATCATTATGTCTTTGTGAGTAGCCATTTGGCTTGTTTTTCTTATTAAATGAATACCTAAATACTACACTGAGTCTGGCGCACCTTGTCTTTGTCCTATTTTGCTACAGTATTTGTAGCTGCTGACTTTTAATTGTTTGAGGGGGAGGCGAAACTGATTTAAAAATGAAAAGAAAAAAATGTATTTGTTTTTTTTTTACCATGCTTTTACCGGTCAATATCAATGTCCTAAAAGCCTGTCAGAATTGATCAATTTTCAAATAATTATTACATAGTTTGTAGACGCTATACTGTAACTATCACACAATCCAATAAACACTTATTGGGATTTTGTAGCAGAATACATTTTTGCCTTAATTTATCAAATTAGGTTTTATTGGATATGTTTTGTAACAGAAATGAGAAAATATTGGGTTTTTTTTCAAAATTTTCAGCCTTTTTTTATATAGAAAAAAATCAAATCTCAGTGGTGATTGAATACCACCAAAAGAAAACGGAAAATTGTACCATACTTACCGTAGTTTTCCTTTCCTGACGCCAATCCATGGCAGCATACTAGTGATAGGCTCCGCCTTTCTCCCCTCCCTCAGGACCAATGAAATAGCATAAATTAAAGGCCAGTTAGGCCGCGCCCCATTCTTCGCAATTAGCTATATACCGAAACGCACAAGCGTGGGTCCATATGCTGCCATGGATTGGCATCAAGAAAGGAAAAATACGGCAAGTATGATAAAATTTTCCGTTTTCCTGACACCACCATGGCAGCATACTAGTGATACACATCCTAGCTGACAGGGTGGGTTCTACTTAACAAACCAAAATAATTATTATATATATATATATATATATATATATATATATATATATATATATATATATATATATATATATACACATATATACAGTGGGGACGGAAAGTATTCAGACCTCCTTAAATTTTTCACTCTTTGTTATATTGCAGCCATTTGCTAAAATCATTTAACTTCATTTTTTTTCCTCATTTAATGTACACACAGCACCCCATATTGGCAGAAAAACACAGAATTGTTGACATTTTTGAAGATTTATTAAAAAAGAATAACTGAAATATCACATGGTCCTAAGTATTCAGACTCTTTGCTGTGACACTCATATATTTAACTCAGGTGCTGCCCATTTCTTCTGATTATCTGATTATCCTTGAGATGGTTCTACACCTTCATTTGAGTCCAGCTGTGTTTGATTATACTGATTGGACTTGATTAGGAAAGCTACACACCTGTCTATATAAGACCTTACAGCTCACAGTGCATGTCAGAGCAAATGAGAATCATGAGGTCAAAGGAACTGCCTGAAGTGCTCAGAGACAGAATTGTGGCAAAGCACAGATCTGGCCAAGGTTACAAAAAAATTCTGCTGCACTTAAGGTTCCTAAGAGCACAGTGGCCTCCATAATCCTTAAATGGAAAGCGTTTGGGATGACCAGAACCCTTCCTAGAGCTGGCCGTCCGGCCAAACTGAGCTATCGGGGGAGAAGAGCCTTGGTGAGAGAGGTAAAGAAGAACCCAAAGATCACTGTGGTTGAGCTCCAGAGATGCAGTCGGGAGATGGGAGAAAATTGTGGAAAGTCAACCATCACTGCAGCCCTCCACCAGTTGGGGCTTTATGGCAGAGTGGCCCGACGGAAGCCTCTCCTCAGTGCAAGACACATGAAAGCCCGCATGGAGTTTGCTAAAAAAACACCTGAAGGACTCCAAGATGGTGAGAAATAAGATTCTCTGGTCTGATGAGACCAAGATAGAACTTTTTGGCCTTAATTCTAAGCGGTATGTGTGGAGAAAACCCAGGCACTGCTCATCACCTGTCCAATACAGTCCCAACAGTGAAGCATGGTGGTGGCAGCATCATGCCGTGGGTGTGTTTTTCAGCTTCAGGGACAGGACGACTGGTTGCAATCGAGGGAAAGATGAATGCGGCCAAGTACAGAGATATCCTGGACGAAAACCTTCTCAAGAGTGCTCAGGACCTCAGACTGGGCCGAAGGTTTACCTTCCAACAAGACAATGACCCTAAGCACACAGCTAAAATAATGGAGTGGCTTCACAACAACTCCGTGACTGTTCTTGAATGGCCCAGCCAGAGCCTTGACTTAAACCCAATTGAGCATCTCTGGGGAGACCTAAAAATGGCTGTTCACCAACATTTACCATCCAACCTGACAGAACAGGAGAGGATCTGCAAGGAGGAATGGCAGAGGATCCCCAAATCCAGGTGTGAAAAACTTGTTGCATCTTTCCCAAAAAGACTCATGGCTGTATTAGATCAAAAGGATGCTTCTACTAAATACTTAGCAAAGGGTCTTAATACTTAGGACCATGTGATATTTCAGTTTTTCTTTTTTAATAAATCTGCAAAAATGTCAACAATTCTGTTTTTCTGTCAATATTGGGTGCTGTGTGTACATTAATGAGGAAAAAAAATGAACTTAAATGATTTAATCAAATGGCTGCAATATAACAAAGAGTGAAAGATTTAAGGGGGTCTGAATACTTTCCGTCCCCACTATATATATATATATATATATATATATATATACGGTATATACCGTATTTATCGGCGTATAACACGCACTTTTTTCCCCTTAAAATCAGGGGGAAATCATGGGTGATTTCGAGTGTATTCGGCTCTTTCCGGCGCCGCTCACAGTCCTGCCCAGTCCCGCCATTGGACATGTGGTATGTCCATCATAGGGCGGGACTGGGCGGGACTGTGAGCGGCACCGGAAAGAGTCGAATACACTCGACTATGTGTATCTCGGCGGCATTCGTTCAGTTCCGCCGGCGCCGAGTCCCTCCAAACACCGCGGCGCCATATTTAAAACACAAACTACTGTCGGCGGCGATCTGTACTGTGTATGTAGGCGGCGATCAAGCATGGACACTGGGGGCAAGGCTGCACTGACCACTGGGGCAAAGCTGCACTGACAGGACTGCACTGGGGCAAAGCTGCACTGACAAGACTGCACTGGGGCAAAGCTGCACTGACAAGGCTGCACTGGGGCAAAGCTGCACTGACATTGAAAAGGCTGCAATGACACTAACAAGGCTGCAGATGAACACTGATGAGGCTGCATTGATGGGCATTTAAATGTAAGTTTTTTTTTCCTTAAACTTTCTTTCTAAAAGTTTTTTTCCTTAAAATTCTCTCCTAAACTTGGGGTGCGTGTTATACGCCGGTGCGTGTTATACGCCGATAAATACGGTATATATATATATATATATATATATATATATATATATATATATATAAATGATAGATGGAGAGCTGTCGCTACCTCTAATATAAGCTGAATTACAGGATACAGCTCTACTCCTGTAACAAAAGCAATATGCTTTTCTGAAGCTCTAAGGGCTTGAAACTCAAACTGACTTCTGTTTGACGATTTGCGCTAAATACTGGTTAGTAAGCAATGTCTTAAACCGAACACTACCCTTTTGGAGTAAACCCCAACAGCATCGAAAGATTTTAATTGTGAAAGATTCTCTCTCGCGGTTGACGAAACCTCCTGACTGTCTTCAAAATGTTGCTAACTAAAGGGCATTTGGCCAAATTAAACCTTGTTCTTGCTGACACCTGCAACCTCAAAAGAGTATAGGGTAAGGTTCATGTCCAATCGGACCTACAAGAAGACCAGAACAGCTGCCACCAGAGGTGCAGTAAGAATAATATCTTGCCATGCAAAATAGAAAAAAACACAAGTTTGTTCCAGATCTTGGCATAGAGGCTGTTAGTAGAGTACCTTTCGCACCCCCCAAAGTAGAGCCCACTCTTGGAGCAACTCTGGAGCAATCTAGGTTCTGCAGCTTCCCCTTCCCGCCATTATTCTTGCATCTCTGGTCTGTGCATGCGTGAAGAGGAATCGACTTCTGTATTCTGAAATAGATAGCCAGGAAGCACCAAGACTCCTATGGTCAGAATGGAGGGGTGGTCATGACTACCATGCTCATTCTTGACAGCTTCCAGAGGAATTTCATTATGAAAGAAGTTAGGGAAAAACATATACAGTAGGCTTGATTGCAGTTTCATGGAGAAACTCAGCTTCTGTTCTCTTTGGGGAGCGGAAACAAAGTCAGACCTCTTCTTAAATTGGAAAAAAGCAGAAGAGAAGCGCCTCCAGGTCAGAATCAGTTTAAAAGCTTTATTGTACAAAACAAATTTATCCACTTACATGAAAGAAAAGCAAGTTGAGCACAGATCCCTCAGATAGTGTTGTCACTGCGTGTGTGCCTACAAATCAGCTCAAATCCAGGGGAAAGTGTAGAGACAATCCCATCCAGCAGGTTGTGTGTTCCATCCCTAGGATGAGAACAAGGCTTGGCCCCTGAGAGTGATGGAACGCAGGCCTCCGACTTAGTGACGCCACTGGTAATGCGACAACGTTTCAGCGCATGCGCACTGTATATCACAGGCGCGCGCCTTCCTCAAGCATTGAGGATAGAGGCTCATAGGAGCCTTATATGTACCCAGTGCGGGGAGCCATCTAGTGGAGATTGCGTATCATTACGCGCTCCCAACAGAAAAACTCCACCGACAATAACATGAACTAATAAAAACTGCATGGGGGATGAAAATATTGGGGAAATGAGACGGAAGGGAAAAATTATTATGAAATGAGGAAGTAATGGGGGGGAGGGAAGAAAAGAAAGGGAAATAATTATTTTAGGGAGAGGGGACAGAGGGGGAAAATAAAAGGGGAGGGGAAACCCTGGGGAAATGAAAATGAGAATTCTAAATTAATGTGCTTGTTTTATAAGTAAACGGTAAAAAAAAATGTGTATAAATATATATATATATATATATATATATATATATATATATATACACACACTAACCTCTGCAGACCTGAGGCGCCAGATGACGTCTGGATGACGAAACGCGTAAGGTGTGGCCACGTGATACGCATACGTCTTGTCCTTCTGCTTTACTTCCGGGTGTGAAGCGAGCGGTGGAACGCACGCCGCACCGCGCTGCTTTTTCCCATTCAGTTTGACTGCCAACTAGGCAGCGGGGCATTGTTTGCCTGTTTTAAACAATATTTTAATAAAGCCTATATTTTTTACGGATTTACGCGATGGGGCTCATTTTTGTTTTATATGGATGTGACTCGATACCGGGAGCGGAGATTCGAATAAGGAGCTTTCACCAAGGACCATTGCTGCAGGATACAGCTGACAGGCTTGATACCCCTGCAGGGGTGATTTCTTCCGGTGAGTGAGGGCACATTGGGGGGCCTTTGGAAGGCTGGAAGATTTCACGTCACTAAGAGCACTGCTAGATGGTTTGAAGAGACTCACTATTTGCACTTTAGGAAGAACGTTTTCAACTTTTTTATTTTTTTTTTTTTTCTCCTTTTTTGGGACATTTTGTGAACTGAAGATTTCATGATTAATTTTAAATTCTTTATGTGCATTCATGATTATAGGTTTTTATGTTTATTTTTATTTTTATTTTTATTTTTGTTCTAATTTATGCACAATTGGTGTTCTTTATGCCTAGTATATGTTTTTTAAGGATTTTCTGATAGATTTTTTGGGAATTCAAATCACTCTTTTATACTCACTTAGGTTTTGATCACCTCTTGTTTAATAAGGAGTTAATACACGCTGCACTTTATATGTATGTGGGCATTTGTCACACACACTTCAGGAATTCCCACACGATTGTGTTTTTATCAATCCTGCATATTGTTAGTTATGTTTAGTTTTTTTTTCACAGTTTACTTGATACACCACACTAGTTTTTTGCACATTAGACACTTTCAGTGGAACAGCGCCAATCACCCCTTTTTTTGACTCTATTTTATTTAGAATTTTACATTGGTGTGATTCTGTGTTGGGGGGCTGCAGTTCCTTTATTACCTAAGCGCGGAGCTATTAGTTTCTTATACATCCAAAGGATAATGCACATGGCTGGTGCACCCTTTCTTTCTTTTTTCTTGTTGCTTCAGTTGGGCCTGAGGCAGGACTTCAAGAAGAAACCCTGATGGCGCTTGAAGCTGGCCGTCCTGGCTTGCCCCCCCCCCCCAAGGTGCTCACGAGGTCCGTATCAAATATATGGAGTACTTTGCAGGTAGGGGGGCCATTGATATGCCAGAAAATGTTTAAATAAAAAAATTAGTCCATAAATGTTTTAGTTAAACTGAAATAAGATTTCCTTTGATTTACTGCTTGTTTCTTTTAGCTGTCTCCTAGATTATCCAATGGCTTTTCTTTTTGACCATTTTCTTCAATAGTGCAAATGTAATTTATTTTATACATGAGGTGATAATCTCTTCTTCAGCTAACTATTATGTTGTGGGTCTGCTACACACACACCTTGGTTTTGTTTTTAATGTATGTAATGCATTACTGATAAAAATATTCATAATTTTCAGCACCATTAATTCATTTTTTGAAGTCACGAAAATGGCCTGATTGTTGCAAATTATAAAGCACTGTGGGGGTTATTTACTAAAGGAAAATCCACTTTGCATTCCAAGTGCACTGCAAAAGTGCACTTGAAACTGCACTTGAAACTGCACTGAAAGTGCACTAAAGTGGATTTAGTACATAACCCCCATTGTCACGGTAAACACCAACTTAGTCCAAAAACTGCTATTGAGCATTGAAAGAAGAAGCCACACATTGTTGAGTAGAAACTTTTTTACTCTATGCACATTCACATGTGCATTAGAAAAGGGTTTTTGAACAAACCAACATATGTTTAAAATAACATTTTGGCATTTGACATTACAAAATAGCCTTTTTTGTGGTAAACAGGCATGTTTAAAACCATAAAACAATACACAACTCAGGAACTTACAAAGTTCAACTTTGATAATTTGAAGGCAATATCAGACAATAGTAAGTCCAAACTGTGTTGATCTTGCCTTCATCAGATGGGGTGATGTCACCCCTGTGAAAGCCAAATTTTGAAGATGCACACAAATTGAGAGTCAAAATGGGGATTTCCCTCCTGATCCCATGCCTAATGTCAACATGTTCTACCTCCCATCATGGGGGATCAATGGACTTGTTTCGGGGGTACAACCCCTTCCTCTCAGCTACTTGAGTTGCGAGGAAGGGGTTGCACCCACACAATGCATACATTGATATCCTGTGATGGCAGATAGCACATGTTGACACACTGGGGGTTATTTACGAAAGGCAAATCCACTTTGCACTACAAGTGTACTGCAAGTGCACTTGGAAGTGCAGTCGCTGTAAATCCGAGGGGGACATGCAAGGAAAATAAATAACTGCATTTTAGCTTGCACATGATTGGATGATAAAAATCAGCAGAGCTTCGCCTCATTTTAGTTCTACCCCTCAGATTTACAGCGTCTGCACTTCCAAGTGCACTAGCAGTGCACTTGTAGTGCAAAGTGGATTTGCCTTTCTTAAATAACCCCCACTGTATGCATTTTCAAAATTTGGCTTTCAATATACTTCAAAAAAGATTCAAAAATTTAAAAAATATCAACAAATTGAAGAATTTAGGTGTGTTTTAGATTCTGCCTAAAACGTCAATGATGTTTTTGAGTCTTTTTTCAACATCAATGATGTCTTTCTTGATCTTCTGTAAATCCCGATTGCACACCATGATCTCCCCAATGAGGATGTGTGCACTTGCACTTGTGAAATGACTTTCTTCTTCCACAACATCCACATCACCTAAAATAAAAAAGCATACCATGGGGGTTATTTACGAAAGGAAAATCCACTTTGCACTGCAAGTGCACTTGAAAGTGCACTGAAAGTGCACTTGGAAGTAAAGTCGCTGTAGATTCAAAGGGGATATGCAAGGAAAATAAAAAACAGCATTTTAGCTTGCACATGATTGGATGATAAAATCAGCAGAGCTTCCACTCAGTTCAGATCTACCCCTTAGATTTAGAGCCACTGCACTTTCAAGTGCACTGCAAGTGCACTTTCAAGTGCACTTGCAGTGCAAAGTGGATTTGCCTTTTATAAATGACCCCCCATGTATTATAAATATGCAGACATACATCTATTACCTGAAACTGTGGTCTCAAATATTCACCTGTTGTGGTCACTATTTTGCCCACTTCATAAACCTCTCCTTCCTCCACATCCTCTGGTTGTGGTGTTGGTATTTCCCCTTCTTTGTGAGATTGGGGGTCCCTGGTGTCCTCTGATGTCCTGAGTCTTTTCTCCCCTATGTGAATAAAAAAAGGTATACTTAGCACACAGATATTTGAGGGCAGAAATAGGAATCTGAAACATTGTTTGAAGTGTTGTACAATTGTCTTTTTTGGCAGAGTTTCAAGCTGAAGACATTTTTTTCCCTTTCTAAAGCTGGAATAGTTATCTTTTTTGTACAATTTTCACACATGGAGACACCCCTAGTATCCACTGGAGCACCTGTGTGGGACACCCTAAAAAGTTTGTTCTGGTGTCCCACACTAGTGCTCCTGCATCCAGATGTGTAAACAGCTGCTGAGAGTCCTCTCCTTACACTAAATCAAGTTTACATTTCATTCTAGTTACAAACCCATCTAGACAACAATGTACTAAACTTCTTTTAATACAAATAGGCCTGAACAAATGTAGTTAACCTGGATCTGCCAAAAACATTTTATTCGTGGTCGAACGAACAATGTTTACTACGAACGATTACTGTGCACACGAACCTGAAAGTTGCCGTTTTAAACTGTACAACAGTAGGAAAAACACATGGAGCAGCACGAACGTAATAATAATAGAAACACAGGACAAATACTTACTTTTTAGAAGCAGTTTCCTGATCTTTCTGTACTGATCCTGCTCCCTCAATTTCAGGTCTTACCATTGTTTCCTCAGTTGATCCTTGGATCGTCGTACCCCAAAATTCATGTGCAGACTTTTCACAACTTTAGCCATGATCTTGGTCTTTCTCACATTTGGGTTTGGGTAAGGTCCATACTTCCTATCATAGTCTGCCCTCTTCAAGGTGTCCACCATCTCCATCATTTCTGCAAAGGACATATTTGAGCCCTTAAATGTCCTCCGGAATCAAGACAATCGTGGCTCCGGGCTTTCTTCATTACTGGTGCTGTCTGCATGCACTTGCTCTTTCCCTGCCATGTTCTCTCCCACTGTGCCGAAAGAGAAGGGGCGGGGAATATGTTAGATAGAAGGTCAGGGGCGGGCGGAGTTTCACACATGCGCAGTGTATATAAAGCGCAACACGCGTGCGTCGTGTGTACGATCTGTGAGCGGAGGAAGGAGTAGCAGAAGCGACGATCGTTCTAACGAAGGTACAATTTTAACTTGGTGCATCAGTGGCCTATACTGCTTATAGATTGAGGCCTATATTGGGACAAGATTAGGAGAGTTTAGCCTGACTTTAGGGTTTGTCTTGTGTTGTGTCTTGCAGAGAAAATGGATCCATTCAATGATAGGGAATTTCCACCAATATTCTTTGACATGTTCAGGGAGCTGCCTGTCTGTGGCAGGTGAACCACCCATTTTTTAATAAGCTAAGAAAGAGGAAGGCAGCGCTGGAGAAACTGCTTGAATTTGTGAAGCCAATGATCCCCACGGCAGACATAAACTATTTGAAGGCCAAAATTGGTGGCATGAGAAGTACTTATCTTAGGAAGTGAAAGAAGGTCCAGGGTTCCATGAGATCAGGGACAGCAGATGACATTTATGTACCCATGCTGTGGTACTATGACAGACTGCATTTTCTGTCAGACCAGAGTGAACCCAGGCCAGCACTCTCCACTCTTCCTTCACAGCTTACTTCCACCTCAGCTGTGGCTTCCGATGTCCAAACTGGGCCTTCCAGGCAGAAAGATGTGGAGGAGCCCAGCTTGAGTCAAGTAGTGCATTGTTCAACATATTTCTTGTCGTAAAATTAATGATGTTAACTAGATGTTATTATTGATCACTAATTTCTGATTTAACAAAGTGTTTTACATATCAATAGACAGTAGTGACCACAAATGATTGGGACAAGAATGAAAAATGCTGGGCTCAGAATAATAGTCTATTCTATTTGTTAATATTCAATTTGCAACAGTCATGAGCTCAAAATTGTGTGTGATTGATGAACAAAAAACTAAAACTATGTCCCTTTTTCATACACAGGAAAGCCTCAGCCAGGAGGTGGAGGAGTTAAGTGGCAGCCAGGAGGTCGACCATCGTCCTCCTCCACCTCCAACACCAGAGCCACAGCCTGGAAGGAAGCATCTAAGGAAGACAAGAGTGTGATGGCCTGGGTTCAGTCTGGTCTGGCAAAAGAGGCAGGCTGTTATATGACCACAGCCTGGGGACATATATGTCATCTGCTGCTGTTCATGATATCTTGGACTCCTGGACCGGATTGTGCTCACTATTATATGGACTCCTCAGGCCTCAGGCTGTAAAATAGTTGATGTGTGCCCTGGGGTACAAAGGCTTTGCCAATTTCACCAGTTTCTCTAGCATTGCCTTCCTCTTTATTTTGTTAGGGCCCATAATAAAGGTCTATTTTTTTGACAAATACTTGCCTATGTGTTCTAGTTCAAAAAGGACAGTTTGTTTGTGAGTAGGCAGGTACATTTCAAAAATACAATGTCAAATTAACAAGGGACACCAACCAAACTCCTTGAGGTTAAAAAATACAAGATAATAATGGTGTTGTGGTAACTTGACACACAAAACGAAAAAAAATAGTATGGAGATCACTAAAAAAAAAAAAAAAAAAAGGGAGATCTTGATAAAAAAAAAGAAAAAAAATCACTATAAAAATAACTACAAAACATTATTATGGAGATCTGACGAAAAAAAATAACTAATATTATTCAGGAGATCACGAGCAATAATAAAGAAATCAGTTTGTCAGAACTCTGTGTGAATATCAGCAGCAAAACAACTTCATTATTCTAGCATTATAAAGAAGAAGAGAATGCGCTGCATTAAAAGATTTTAAAATTTGCAGCGTGATGAATGTGCTATCTCCATTACAAACGTTAGTTTTATCAGAACAAACACTTCCATCTCATACTTGATTCAGAGCATGTGTGGAATTTTGTGCGTCGGAATTGTGTACACACACTTGGAATTTACGACAACAGATTTTGTTGTCAGAAAATTTGAGATCCAGATCTCAAATTTTGTTTGTCGGAAATTCGGACGGAAAATGTCCGATGGAGCCTACACACAGTCGGAATTTCCGACAAGTAGCTCCCATCGAACATTTGTTGTCGGAAATTCCGACCGTGTGTATGTGGCATTAGAGTAGTGCAGTGCTAAATAGCAAAAAATGCCCTGGTCATGAAGGGATACATCTTTCCAAAGCTGAGGTGGTTAAAATGGCTGCAAACAGAATTTGTAAACACTTTTTTGCTTTGTCACATGTCCCCTAGGGTAGTTCTTCCCCATATCATTTGTTGGAAATCACTTGCCTATTAGCTTAGAAAATGACCATTACTGATTTCTCAGCACCCATTGACTAGCTATACAGTATGTTAAAATGCTGGGTGGTTGAACAAGTTTATAAAAGAAAATGAGGAGGACATTTAGCCAGTTATGAGAAGTTGGGTGGAGCCATTTCCCCATGAACTGCCCTATTAAGATTCACAGAAGGAGCACACATTTTTTTATTGCATTGTATAGTTATATTTTAGTAGCCTTTTTGACCATCTGGTTATATGTATACCTGCCTGACTAGCACTAGTGGGTTGAATGAAAAAAAAAAACGGCCCAAACATGGATCGAAAATTGGCCGGTCCCTGCTGAACCTGCCAAATTTTGATCCACGTATGGCCGACTTAAGTGGTGAAAGTTTAGTTGCTGGTTTTTCATCTGGTGATCCAAACAGTAAAACCCCTTTCAGGCTGCCAGATTGTTGTGGCTCCAGGATTCCTATGGCAAGAATCTGCAGATGGGTTATAAGCATCCCCTGCTCAGCCCATTTAAACTAATGGTGGGCTGACAGTGAGCCGCACAAAGAGCTGTGGATAGGGACAGATGTCTGAGCCTGGACGCAATTAGCAGCCCTATAGGAGTATACATTGGGGTGAGAGGGGCCTGATTTTATTCTGACTTTGAGCCTACCATCTTTGCCTTTGTTTTAAACACACTTCAATAGCATGTTTTACATTTTTACACATTTCATACCTATCCACATGTGTTATACAGTAAACATTGTTATTGTCAGATCACAGCCATATTATTGTTGGTTCCAATATTTTGGAGATGGCTCTTGGATTAAAGGATTATTATAATAATCTTTTATGCAAACATCTTTCTGTGTAGAAAAATGCATCTACATAATTTATATGCATTTTAAATGTAGTGTCCCTGAACACTTAGATCATAAATGGAGTTTTCATGTTTTGTGAAATGAAGCTGATCTTCCAATTTTTCATAAATTATAGTGTCCTAACTTGAAACTAAGCCACAAGCAGAGAAAGGTGCTTATTGTCTCATAGGGGGAGATTTACTAAAACTGGAGCACTCAGAATCTGGTGCAGTTGTGCATGGTAGCCAATCAGCTTGTACTGAGCTTTGATCATTCAGTAGTGGCACCCCCTCAAACAGTGTCCTCATTGCTAGGCAGCAGTCAGCTCAAACTACTCTGCTTCTTCCTTCCTGACAGACTTTTGCTCATAAGGCATTCTACTTAAAGAGATTGTAAATGATAACCTTGTAAAACAACTTATTCAGTTTAAAATAGAAATGTTATGCAAAACTTTTGTGTATAGATTAAAAAATATATATAAATACCTTTTTTCCTTTTTTTTTATAAGTGATCACATTCCCTCTGTTCTTAGCTGCATCCAATGGACACTATTCTGTACTTCTACTCTTAGACCTCTCTGCTGCCTTTGACACAGTGGACCACTCCCTCCTCCTCAAAAAACTCCACACTTTTGGTCTCCGTGACAGCACTCTTTGCTGGTTCTCATCCTAGTTATCCAACCGCACCTTCAGTGTCACTTTAAACTCTACTTTCTCCTCTTCTCTCCCTTTCTCTGTCGGGGTCCCCCCCAAGGTTCTGTTCTTGGACCTCTATTATTCTCCATCTACACCTCCTCCCTGGGTCAGGTAATAGCCTCCCATGGCTTCCAATATCATCTCTATGCTGACGACACCCAAATCCATCTCTCTACTCCTCAGCTCACTCCTTCAGTCTCCTCATGTTTTACTAATTTACTTACAGACATATCACCCTAGCTGTCACACCATTTCCTCAAACACAATCTATCCAAAACTGAGTTCATAATTTTTCCTCCCCCACATGCCTCTTCCTCTGATTTCTCTGCCAAGATCAATAGCACTACTATTAGCCCATTCCTGCATGCCAAGGTTGTAGGTGAAACCCTGGACTCTGAACTATCCTTTTGACCCCATGTCCAAACAATTTCCAAATCTTGCCGCCTCAACCTCCGCAACGTCTCCAAAATACGCCCCTTCCTAACCAATAACACCACAAAGCTCCTAGTTCACTCTCTGGTCATCTCCCGCCTCGACTATTGCAACTTCCTCCTCACGGGATTGCTGTTACATAGTTTATCCCCCCTTCAGTCCATCATGAATGCTGCTGCCAGGCTTATCCACCTTACTAACCACTCAGTGTCTGCTACCCCTCTCTGTCAATCCCTCCAGTGGCTTCCACTCACCCAACAAATTAAATTCAAAATTCTAATAACAACTTACTAAGCAATCCACAACTCAGCCCCCAGCTACATCACTAACCTAGTCTCAAAATACCAACCTACTCGTTTCCTTTGTTCCTCCCAAGACCTCCTGCTCTCTCCTTCCCTCGTCACTTCCTCCCATGCTTGCCTCCAGGACTTTTCCTGAGCCTCTCCTATGCTTTGGAACTCCCTACCCCAATCTGTCTGACTTGCTCCTACTCTAATCAGATAGAAGAAACAAAGTAGGGAATGGCACTGTCCTATGTGAAAAAACAAAAGAACTGTCACTAACTGGATGAAGCACTATGTCACTTTGTATGGACACTAATTTTGACTTGAATTTTTCGTTTGTTTTTTCACTTTTTGTAAAATGGGCAGATATGGTATATAGATATGGATATGTGGTAATTTATTAGGTTTATAATTGGATACCACCAACAACAGTTGTAGTAGTTATTTTATATCAATTTACCAGTTTTTCATACATGTCACTTTTCACTTAATTGTTTATTGAGTATTTTATTAGTGCTGATTGATGGTCGTTACTAGCACTAGTTGATGATTTTTATTTTATTTTTTATCTTTATAAAATTTTAATGCTGATACATGTTACTTCTTTTTAAAATTACCTTTCATTTTAAAATAATTTTTCAGCACACGTCACTTTGTATGACCATTTATTTATTTGTGGCAGCAGGGATCTGTCCTTGCTGGACATACAAATTTTTTTCACATTAATTATAAAAGAGTTTTGGTATCTTATGTTAGACACACACAAACTAGTGCTAGTAACGGCCATCAATCAGCACTAATAAAATACTCAATAAACAATTAAGTGAAAAGTGACATGTATGAAAAACTGGTAAATTGATATAAAATAACCAATACAACTGTTGTTGTTGGTATCCAATTATAAACCTAATAAATTACCACAATCTGCCCATTTTACAAAAAGTGAAAAAACAAACGAAAAAATCAAGTCAAAATTAGTGTCCATACAAAGTGACATAGTGCTTCATCCAGTTAGTGACAGTTCTTTTGTTTTTTCACATAGGACAGCGCCATTCCCTACTTTGTTTCTTCTATATGATTGGATTTCACCTAGGTGGAATCTTCCTATAGGGAGGCAGCAGTTAGTAATATCCCAAGCGCGGATTTCTTTGGTATTCCTTGCTCCTACTCTGCTTGCTTTTAGACAATCCCTGAAAACCCTTCTCCTCAGAGAAGCATATCCTGCCCCCTACTTTCTCCATCAGATCATCCCCCACAGTTATTACCTTTTTGTATCACTTGACCCTCCCTCCTAAAGTGTAAGCTCTAACCAGCAGGGCCCTCTAATTCCTCCTGTATTGTATTGTAAGTGTACTGTCTGCCCTTATGTTATAAAGCGATGCGCAAACAGTTGGCACTATATAAATCATTTATAATAATAATAATAATAATAAGGCAGCAGCACACTGAGCTTCCTAGTGAATGGCTGTGCAGGAGTGGCATGTCAGGACAAGTCTGATCATTGGAGGAGAGCATACTGAGTTTTAAGCATAGCCAGAGAACTGACCACGGTATGCTCTCCTGCTTAGTGTGGTCAATGTTTAATAGGAAAGCAGAAGGTCTGTCAGAAGCACCAGGGATTTCACATAAAGGATGCAATACAAACAGAACAGGATACTTTTTTATTCAAGTACATGGTACAGCAGGCACATATCAGGAATATGAAGTATTGGGGTAACAAACACTTTAAGCATCACAGGCCCACAGTTCTGGATTTGTTATAGTTCTGTCTACACTGACACTTAAAGCCTGGTACACATGGGCCAAATATCGGCCTATATCAGTCAGTTCAACAGAAACTGGCCGACATTCAGCCTGTGTGTTCATCAGTCTGTCCGACAGAAGCCAGCAGAATGGCTTCCACTAATCAGATCTATTGACCTAAAATGTGATCCCTGCCTGCTGCTGCTGCGTCTGATATTTGTCCCCCGCTCCCCCCCCCCGCCATGGATAAAATGATCCTCACCACCACTCTAATTCCCCCTTCCCTGCCGCACTGGTCCCCACAGCACCGATACTTCCCCTCCTCCCCAGCACTGATCCCACCGGCAATGATCTATTTTGGCTTTGCTTGCCCTCCCGCTGGCATTAGGTGCTGCAGGGGAGCCACAGCAAAATAATATGGACAATTCTGATGACTCAGGGTCGTTCTGACCCCCGCTGCAGTCAAAAACCCACTAACCCAATTCTGGGTGCCCCCTCTATGTAGTGCTGCTGGTAGGCTCTCCCTCCCCCCCCCTCCTGCTGGCTGAAACTGTTTCTGGGCCAAACTGATGCTGTCAGGATGGCGAGCAGTGACTATATCTCTCCAAAGCCCACCCTCAAAAAAAAAAGAAAGAAAGAAAAAAAAAATGTAAACAAATAACAATAATAATGCTAATAATAAAACATAGTAAGGCCTTGTTCACACAGGGTATACTACAGCATATGCCCCTGGGAGGCCGTGTTTACCCACACGGTGATGCACAGTAGTTCCATGCATCCTTGTGCAAGCAGTCCTATTGATGTCAATTTGGATGTAGCAACTGTACGAACACAGCCGCTTCCCCTAATTTGAGAGGGCCTAAAAGATCACTAGCACATTTTTTTTTATTCTACAGGTCATGTGCTTTCAGAAAACATATGGTTTGGGGGGGTCTTTTATAAACTCTAAAAGCTGTAAGTGAAAAATGATAACCTCAGATTTTTTGAGAAAATTGTTTTTATTTACTATTTTGCCAACCTTCAATTTTCCCCAGTTCATAAAGAGGTGCAATTTAAAATTTACAAATATTTGTTATTACCTCAACACAGTTTTAGCTTTTATATTTAGTAGGCATTGGCAGCAATTTTGTAAGTTATGCCATGTATGTATCCAATAATAACGATTTTAATGTATTCTTAGCAAACATTTTAAATTGATAAACTACTGCGGGGCCTAAAAAAGTCAGTAGCACATTTTTTTATTTGACCATTCATGTGCTTTCAGAAAATGGTTTGGGGGGTCTTTTACAAACTCTGAAAGTTGTAAGTGAGAAATGATAACCTCCAGATTTTGAGTCATTTGTTCTTATTTACAGTTATGCGCGCCTTCAGTTTTCACCAAAAAAAGGTGCAATGTAAAATTTACTAATATTTGTTATTTATTAACTCAATACAGTTTTAGGTTTTATATTTAGTAGGAATTTCACAGGAATTTTGTAAGTTTTGCCATGTATGTATCCACTAATAGTGATTTTAGTTTATTTTTAGTAAAAATAGTAAATTAATAGACATTTGTGCAACTATTTTGGGGCCCCAAAAAAAATCAGTAGTACAATTTCTTTCTCTAAAGGGCTTTTGCTTTTAGAAAATGTATGGTTTGGGGGGTCTTTAAAAAACTCTGAAAGCTGTAAGGGAAAAAAATAAAAATGGAAAAACTGCAAAAATGGTCTGACCATCTGATTTTAAAAGTGGAGTGTAGGGCCTGGCAGTGAAAGGGTTAAAATAGAATTAAACTCTGCTGCCAGCTCTCCAAGGATTTTGCCAAAATGTGCATGTACACATAGCATGTTTTCACATTATGACAGATTTACCTGCCAAAGAGATACGATGGGTGGAATGCCCACTGATATTTTCTACTAGTCTTCTTCTGGGTTCGGCATCTTTGACCATCTTGATTTGCTGGTCTGGGGTGATATAACTCCTGTGTACATGCATGGGAGTTAATTTATGGTAAGAGGGTAAGATCCTCTTCTGCATTAAAAACCTGTGGGAAAATTATATTAAAGAATGAGGCGCTAGTGATGTTCAGTTAATCAAAAATTCAAATACAAATAAATAGCAAGCTAAAAGTCCACATATAGTAAATCCCAACACCAAATTGTGATACTCAAAATCAGATTCATAGTTCTTCACCACAAGTGCTCAAGAGATGGGTGGCCACTCACCAGAGAATTATGACCCCTTTTTACAGGAAGGTCAAACAGCACTTCTGGAATACCAATTGATTCCACTGACAGCACAGTTCCACTCCACTTACGCCTCGAGATGAAACTAGGATGGGAAAAAATACTCCACAAGAGACATAGAGGGAGGTCTCATACTGTAGTATTTTTAATAGATAAAAGTAAATGACAACAACAAATGGCGATTACACTCACATGTTACAGTACCGATCCGTGCCCAAGGTATAATCAGCATCTGCAAGTCGGCTAGTCCTTAAGGGATAGCTTGAAGTCTGCGACTCTCCTAAGGTCAAGCCTAGATAGGATGTGGGATCAGAACCTGGAATGGTGGCTCCTCTGCTCCGACAAGCTAGCTAGGAGTGGTGTAACATCACTCACTGAAGAAGCTAATACGGCGAAACATATGTCAGAGCAGAGGATCCACCATTCCAGGTCATGATCCCACATCCTATCTAGGCTTTGCCTTAGGAGAGATGCGGACTTCACGCTATCCCTTTAGGACTAGCCAACTTGCACATGCTGATTACACCTGGTGCCCAGATCGGCACTGTAACATGTGAGTGTAATCGCCATTTGTTGTTGTCATTTGCTTTTATCTATTAAAAATACTATACTATGAGACCTCCCTCTATGTCTCTTGTGGAGTCATTTTTCCCATCCTAGTTTCATCTCGAGATGCCAGTGGAGTGGAACTGTGCTGTCAGTGGAATCAATTGGTATTCCAGAAGCACTGTTTGACCTTCCTGTAAAAAGGGGTCATAATTTTCTGGTGAGTGGCCACCCATAACTTGAGCACCTGTGGTGAAGAACTAAGAATCTGATTTTGAGCATCACAATTTGGTGTTGGGATTTATCATATATGGACTTTTAGCTTGCTATTTATTTGTAATTGCATTTTTGATTCACTGAACATCACTAGCGCCTCATCCTTTAATATAATTTTCCAGCAGCATTTGGTGACCTGTTCACTTTTAAAAACCTGCCAGCCAGACATTTTATGCAAATTTGAGTTTAGTTCCACTTTAAGGAATACGTTGGTGTCCTATATAGTGCTACATTTATTTGTGTCTGCCTGGATTTTTGTTTGAAAAGTACTGTTAATAAAACTTCTTTTAAACAAACTTCTTTTACAAACAATAACCTATCTTTTGGAATTCAGATTCTTTAGAATCATTTGAGCTGTTAATCAAAGTGAGGAAATCAATCATAAATTATTAGATCTGAGTATTGAAGATTAAATATCAAACATTAGATTTTAACATTTGAAATAATGAAGATAACAGAAAGTCAACCTTAGGGAACTAGTGTTAGCCAAAAAAAAACTGAGCACCATACTCCTACGGATATTTGATAATATGTGTCTATACTTTTTCTAATTTACAGATCAGTTTAGGAAGTTCTAATAGTACCACTTTGATAGATCTTCTAAAAGACATGAAGATTGTTTTTTGAGTCCAGGACAAAAGTGTAGACACATAGATAAAGTGGAAATAAAGGAGGTAATCCAAAAAGAATGAACAAAGACAAATGTTTGAATTTGACACTGTAGCTATTGTTTTTTTAAACAATTGATTATTTAGTCACTTCATGCCCTTAGGACATACCCGTACATGCTCAGGTGGAAGTGGTTATACCAGGATCATGGCTGCAGCTGTAATCAGGGAGCTTGGGAAAGTTTTGGATCAGAATCAGAACCTAGGTCCGATATTATTATATCTACCCCTGATCAAATTGTTGAATATAAAGCATGCATGCTTCAAGCAACTCACACTGAGACTTAGTTCAGAGTCAAATTACTTTCTGTTTTTATTTGCTCTTTTCCAGACTTTTATACAATTTCGTTAAAGATTAAGATATGTCAAATAAGACTAGCGCATGCAAACCACAAAACAGCCACAAATATATAAATATATTAGTACAAAGTATGTGACAAAGTTTTGGCCTTTAGCTGGGAGGTCCATGAGGAAGTGGCCATGTTCTTGCTTCTTTTTTAAAACGTTGGTGTTATGTTGTTATATTTTGAATGTATTCTTGGAAGCAGGCACAAACTTCTGTTAACTGTTTCAGTTCAGTTCCTAAGCAAGGGAAGGGTGAGCTTTACAAAATATTTGAATATGTTTTAAGGCTGATAAACTGAAGCTGATATGTCAGGCATATAAAACATGTACTCATATATACATTGGAATAGACATTTCATGATTCTCTTAATCACATCCATTACAGTCCCCCCTTGAAACTGTCTATTTCAATTATTTCAATCTAATTCACTACCCCCCTCGATACAGCTTAGAGAAGGGCAATCAGGTGCTGTCTGTGCCTGTAATCCTATGGTGTTGCACCTCGAGGGAAAGTGACTGTAACGGAGCGTAACACATAATCATCATCAAGTCTTACATAATCTTCATCATCATCTGGTATTTCTTGGTTCACAAACATGGGATTAGATTGGTCAACGGTTTTTCTACACACTTCTTAAAGCAGGGAAGAACACAGCAGACCATAACAGCTAGGGTCCCTAGAATTATCAGAATGGCTATTCTGATCTGTGTTAAAATTCCCTGCCATCCCCCCCTGATCCAGGTGAAGTACTGATCCCAGGGGCTGGAGAGCCCTGAATTCCTTTTTAATTCTTTGGACAAATGCTCAAGCTTCTGGATGGCTAAAGTCACTTTACTATTTGGGCCTGTGTTATCTGGGATATAAGTACAGCATGTACTCGTTTCAGGTAACATCTTACACACACCCCCCTTTTCAGCTAGGACCATATCTAAGGCCATACAGTTTTGGAAGGTCATATGTGAAGCTGCTTCTAGTTGTTCGGCTAAACCTCGGAGTGCATCTCTGGTGTAGTTAACAAACCTTTGTTGGTTGTAGTAGATGTAATTTATCCAGTCTACATTCTTGTTTACAGTGATGATGGGGATCAGGGACTCAAATCCTGAGCTACTTGGTCTCTTGCTTTAAACTCATCTGGGACCCCTCTAGGGACCCCTATGGCATCTATGTATACATGAGGGTCGAAGCTTCCTGCTGGGGCACTCCTACGCCTCCTGTTAGGTTGGGGTGTGTTGTTTGTATCTGGCTTTGGGTTTTCTGAAAGAATATGTAGAGGAATTATGACCTTGGCCAGTGCACATTCTCCTGTCCACTGTCCTGTCAATCTGCTTCTAATTTTCATGCCTCCGCAGATCCAGTACACATCTCCCAAAGACTGGACTTGATTTTGCACCAGATGTGCAGACACCTCACTATAAGATCCACAGTAGCCCTTAGTGAAATTCCCAAGAGATTTCCCCACTCCCTGATACCGTCCATAGCATGTGTAATTGCCAGGATATATGGTGATACTTTCTTCTGGCTTGGGGGTCTTGGTGACTATGGGATATTCTTTCTTCCAATGTTCACACAGGGAGTAAACATTGTTAAAAGATAAAGATTTACAGTCCTCCTTGCCAAATAAACCAAAGTTCATTTATCGTAGGGCTCCCACCCTAAGAAATCGATTAGCTCCCAATGTACCCGATCCACCTAGGAAACCACCTACATTTCTGGATGGATCAGGGTTTTACTATTGCACAAGGTGTAATGCATGTAAAATAACAAGGAAACCGGGCTCTAAGAAAAAGAAGTCTCAATTTAATTCTATAGTAACCCAACAACAATTTAATATCAAACCCCTCATTACGTGTGATTCTGACCATGTGACGTATGTTTTGGAATGCCCCTATTCCTTACAGTACGTGGGCAGAACCACACGTCAACTCAAAGTAAGAATCAATGAACATCTTGCGAATATAAAAAATGGTTACCCCAACCATAGTGTCTCCAGACACTTCAAACTATATCACAACAGCGATCCATCATTATGTACTTTCTATGGAATTGATAAAGTCTCAAGGGATTGGAGGGGTACCCATATGAAAAGGACAGTATCTAAAAATGAAACGTATTGGCTCTACAAGTTACAAAGCATGCAACCCCATGGGATGAATATAGATATAGACCTTAATTGTTTTTTAACCAATGACTAGCTCGAGACAACCAGTATGTATTTGAGAATGGAATTATCCCTGGGGTCTATTTCTATTCTCTATTTTTTATTTTTATTTTATTATTATTTTTTCTAATTTAATCCAACCATTTAGGTTTTTTTTGATGAGAATCGTATCATATGAGTGAGATTCCCAATGTCCTAATGTTGTTTTTTCATTTTGGGGGGTCTATTCTTACATATCAACTAAGTTTAATAACTAGTATTTGTTGTTTATATGTTTTGGGCCCATTGTAAACCGAGACTGCGGCTGCTCAGAGTGACAGGGCGAGATGGTATTCCACCTCTCTCTATCAATTATGTTAATTAATTTTCTAATTAGTATACTGTTTTTTTTTATAGATTTCCTAATTTAAAAAAAAACCTTTTCTAACCCACGTACAAACAATTATCTAATTGCACGTGTTACTGTGGGATATCCCATTCTGTTTATCGGCTGACAGATAGGGGGAGCATTGCTACCTGGCGAGACTGAATGTCAGGTAAAGCACTGATTTAGTTTTAGTCACTATCCGGACCATTATGACACGTGGCCACTAGAGGGAGTTACTACTTCCTGGTCATTTGTGTATAATGCTTAGCAACAAACTTTATTGACAAGACCCCAGGCTTTTCTTATCAAGCTAATTTGAACCGCCCATATTCCCTATATAACCTGTAACCTAGTGACCAATGTACGCTTCCCTGAAGACGTTTACAACGAAACGTACGTCAGAGCGGTACGTGGTCACGTGTCCTTTCTCTCCTTGCCAACCGACATCCGGTTCCTCTGGTTGACTATGCGTACTGGGTGGAATGCACGCCGCACATGATGTAACGCGATGGGTCTCTGACACCAATTACCCTGACATACGAGCAGTCCCAGTGCCGGGTTGGCACTTATCAATGTAAGCGGCAATTTGGCCATTTTGTATTGTCTTTTTTGACAACTATTAAACGTTTTTACGCTATGGAGGCTTTGTTTTGTTTCCTACATTTCCTATCCTGAATGAGTGGGACGGGAGGGATCTATGCCTACAAGCACCACCCAGCCATTCAGCCTTCCATGTGAACAGGCACAATCCTGTACAAGCGCTAATGACTCTCTTTTTAGTTAAAGGAGTCATTGGTATCTGGTAAGCAGATATCTATTATTTCAAGGTGTATTTCTTCCTCTTTGGTGACGGAATCTTTATATCACCAGCAAGAATTGACACATCCCTGAAGAGTTTTTGCTTTTGTTTTTTTTGGTTTTTATATTTGGGTTTTCCAATTATTCACTGGATTGGGACAATTAATCATCACGATTGTCACTTTATTATCTTTGCACCAAGGTTCATTTTTCTATTGTGAATGTAAATGTTTACACAGTTTTTGTAAACTAGCACAGCAATTTATTGTTAATTGTATACACAATTGTTTTGCTATGGCACAGGAATCTACTGCGTCACAGGCAACTGGTGTTTGTGTTTGTTGTTCCTTTTAGAATTTTAGCAATTTATTAATTCTCAAGCTTTTTGAGGATTGCAGCGCCCCCAATTTTTAATATTATCCTTATTTGACCTTTGTTCAAATTAGGGGAGCAGCTTGGTACATATGTCTCTGGGGTTTTTCCTGGAAGTAATTATAACCATTCACGGGTGGTTTACTCTGGTGTAGTCATTGCACAAAGAACTTTATACTTTAATTTTATTTCAATTAATTTTTTCTCAAACTGACACCACTGGCGCGGAGGTCATTGTTTTTTCACACAGGGAGTGGTTAGTGGTTGTGTTGGTAAACAGGCTGAGGAAACTCATGTTGTCTCATGTTCAGGGGATATGTTCAGGGGTACAGTTCCTAAATGTGGTCTAGCCCCAAACACACATAGCAATTGGTCTTATTGTGTTTCCCTGCACTGTACCTCATCCACTTGAGCAACAAGTTGACATCTGAGAACCCAGTTTCTGCAGCCATAGTATCCTCAAAGGTAGGGTCTGCTATGGCCACCATGTCCTTTAATGTCTGTATATGGGGCCTCAGGGGGTTTTAGCTAGATGTGGATTGGGGAACTCCCCACTCTGGGTTATTGAACATATCTTTCAGTTGGAAAGGTTTTCTAAAACCGGGATACCCACTACCCCACCATAGGCCCAAAACATAGGTCCCGCTGTCCCCTGGGCTAGGATTCTCAATGGTCAACCTGAACTCTTTGGTGAAATACTGATCTGTGTGCTTGTTGATTGTCATTTTAACTAAGAGTGACTTCCTATTTTTGTCCTTTCTATTTAAGGCGTTCTCAGGCTTGTACCCCCAGTTTGTACCCCCAGTGTTCCAACCCACTGCTCCCCAGGAATCACAGTTGTTACCCCAATAGGAATCAGTAACGCATACATACACAGTCATGGGTCTTGCTGCTTCATCCCAGCACTGGATCTTGTATTTAGTACCTGGAATTATCTGTTCATAAGAGGATATAAAAGTGGCAACATGTGTATTGGATGAGTTATACCAGAATTGGGTTATACCATCTTTTTGTTTGATGGCTACCTCTTGTGCCTGAGCAATGATTACTATGAAAAGGATATACAGAATCATTTGGTCCCCTCGGCCTCTTCCACAGGTACAGGGACTTTCTTGCAGTGAGAGGCGTCTATCCACGTGTTCTTCCCGGCCACCTTAACTGATGTGGCAGTTGTTTGGAGAACCTGGAAAGGACCATCATATCAGGGTTCAAGAGTATGTTTTCTCACAAACTTCTTTATCAGGACCCAATCACCAGGAACCAGCTTGTGCGTTCCTGTATCTAGCTCAGGATCTGGGATGGAAGAAAACACTTGCGAATGGATACGGGTTAATTCTCGAGATAAAGCAGTCACATAATCAGTCAGTACATCAGATTGGAGCTGCAATTGCTATGAGAAATAACAACCCAGTCTGGGGGCTGAACCAAACAATATCTCATAGGGTGACAGACCATGGTTTCCCCTTGGAGTGTACCTAACACTGAATAAGGCAATGGGTAGGCTGTCTGGCCAACTCATTCCCATTTCCTGAGCCATTTTAAGCATTCTAAATTTTATTGTGCCATTCAGTCTCTCCACCTTCCCACTGCTTTGAGGATGGTATGGGGTGTAGAAAGCTAGTGTGACCCCTAACACTGCCCATATTTCCTTGGTCACTGAGGCCATGAAAGCCAGCCCCTGATCGCTCTCTATGACCTCTAGGACACCATATCTGCACACTATTTCTGTTAAAAGTCTTTTAGCCGTGGTTTTTGCCGTCATGCTGGTAACGGGATAGCCTTCCGGCCATGCGGAGAACATGTCAATGACAATCAATGCATATTCATATCGGCCACTCTTCGGCATCTGGATGTGGTCGATCTGTATCCTTTGGAAGGGGTACTGGGCTTTTGCTAGATGCTTCAAATGTACCTTCTCTGTTCTTCCAGGATTGCACTTAGCACAGATGGTGCACGACTTGCAGAAGTTGTTGGTGAGTGGAGTGATCCCTGGAGCCAAGTAGTATTTGTTGATCAGGGTGTTCATCAAGGTTTTTGACAGATGAGAGGCACCGTGGGCCCACTGTAGCACTGCAGGAAACATTGATCGTGGCAGACAC
The DNA here is from genome assembly GCA_037952925.1 of Lithobates clamitans. Lineage (NCBI taxonomy): Eukaryota > Metazoa > Chordata > Amphibia > Anura > Ranidae > Lithobates > Lithobates clamitans. The sequence continues at coordinate 3,226,619 of JBBGZY010001260.1, forward strand.
GGTCTCTTGTTTAATTCCATGATTTCTTAAACTTCTGTGGCTCCTTTTTTGATCCACACTTCTTTTTCTTCTTTGTCAGCTGCCTCCTGTTGCTCCATGAGGTGAGTCCTGTTTACAGAAGGGTTTTGTAGAATCATGGTGGTTTGTACAGTCTCTTCAGGGGTGTCTATTGGATCATGCAGGATAGGTGCATTCGCTCTGCTGACCACTTCTCGCGTCCCATCTGCAGCTTGTTTCGCAGATGTATCTGCCAGGTGATTGCCTGTGCTTCTTGGAAAACCAACTTGCCATGCGCCTTTACCTTAAGTATAGCCACTTGTGCTGGGAGGAGTAGGGCATACATTAAGTCCTTGATAGCTGCACTGTGTTTTACGGGTGTTCCTGCTGCTGTCAGGAACCCTCTGGTTGTCCAGATGATCCCAAAATCACAGGCCACACCAAGGGCATATCTTGAGTCTGTATAAATGTTGGCTCTTTTTCCTTCTGCCAATTTGCATGCCATAGTTAGGGCCTGGAGTTCTCCTTCCTGGGCAGACATGGAGGAGGGCAATGCTGAAGCTTGAAGAACTGTATCTTCGGTGGTGACTGCGTATCCTGTGTGGTACCGTCCAGTGCTGTCTGCATACCTCGAACCATTCAAAAAAATTGTTAAGTCAGGATTGTCAAGGGCTGTTTCACTGACTGTCGGTAGGTGTGTTGTCTCCATCATCATCACTTCAAAACAGTCATGAGCGGTGAGGTGAGGATCATTCTCCAAAGAGGTTCCCCCCTCGAGAAGAGGAAGCAGAGTGGATGAATTAAGGGTTTCACATCAGAGGATGGTGATGTTATCATGGAGAAGCAAGGCACACTGGTGTCTGAGGTGCCTCTGCGAGGACAAATGTTTGGGCTGTACTTGGTTTAGTATGGCAGTTATGTCAGGAGGGGCAAGGAGGATCAAAGGATGACCCAATATGAGGTGAGCAGTCTTGTCCAAAAGGGCTTGGGCTGCAAAAACGGCTCTGAGGCAGGAGAGTCCCCCCCTGGCCACAGGTCCAGCCTACAGGAGTAATACCCAATGGTTCTGAGTCTGTTGCCATGGGCCTGAGCCAAAGCTCCTGTGGCATGTTATTGTCTCTCTGAGACAAACAGTCTGAAAGTCTTTTTCATAGTCTGGGAGGCCCAAAACAGGGGCTGTTGAGAGGATCTCTTTCAGAGTTTCAAAATTGTCCACAGCTTCTGGGGAAAGCAAGAAAGGGTCAGATTTCAGAGCGTCATAGAAAGGTTGCATCAAGAGGGAGGCTTCTGGGATCCAAGAACGGCAGTAGGAGATTAATCCTAGAAAGGTGTGAAGGGGCTTTTGACCTTGAGGCAAAGGGATGGCCTTGATTGCAGCAACTCTTTCCTCAGTGAGATGTTGGTTGCCTTGGGCGATGCAGTGGCCTAGGAAAATCACCTTCTCTATGCACCACTGGACCTTTTGCTTCGAGGCCTTGCATCCTTGCTGAGCCAGGTAGTGGAGGAGGCTTTCAGAGAAGATTGAGGCATCACCAAGGGTATCTGCACAAAGCAGGAGGTCATCTACATACTGAAGGAGTACAATGTCTGGGTGTAACTTCATCCAGGTGTCCAGAATGAGGGCCATTGCCTTGGCGAATTGGGAGGGGGAGTTCTGAGCACTTTGTGGCATAACAATCCAGGTGTAGCTCCGCCCCTCGTGGGTGAAGGCGAAAAGGTACTGGCAACAGGGGTCGAGGGGGACACTAAAGAAAGCGTTCACTAGGTACACCACTGTAAAGTACTTTGCTGTGGGCGGTATTCCTGCCAGCAAGATGTGGGGGTTGGCCATGATGGGCGTTTCCACTATGGTAGCTTCATTCACTGCCCTGAGGTCCCGCACCAGTCTCTATTTCTCTGGCTCTCCTTTTGCGGTTTGTTTCTTCACTGGAAACAGTGGCGTATTACACGGGGATGTGCAAGGTACCAGAGCGCCATTTGACAAAAGACCTCGACTTGCTTTGAAATGGATGCAGATTGAGCTGGTTTCAAGGGGTATTGTGGTTTTCTGGGTAAGGGGGTACAGGTTTCAGTTGCACCATTATTGGTGGCACCTTTAGGTGCCCTATATCTTCGGGCCCTGTGGACCACAAGCATGGGGGAACTCGGTCCAAGACTTCCTTTGGGATTTCAGCCTCATTTTGTGCATCCAAGGATAATAATAGGGGCATAGAACATAGTGCTGAGGCATTGTTGATAGCTAGTGGTGAAGTGACCAGAACACCGCCATCAGGTTGGAAGGAAATAGAGGCCTGGAGTCTGGACAAGACATCAGCCCCTAATAAATTTTAAGGGCATGTGGACGAGACCTCAAATCTTGCTAGTAGGTCAGGAAAATTGCTAACTTGTAGGGGACGGGTCAAAGGGTTCTTCCTGGGCGTTCTATCAACCCCTACGCATGTTATATCAATGTTTGATAGGAATGAGGTATAGGGTAGCTCTTCTGCCCTGATTATGGACCTGGCCGCACCTGTGTCACATAGAAAAATTGTGGGACCGCCTTCGATGGGGAGGGTTATTTTTGCAAGAGGGCTTCCTGAGTCCCCAGAGGATACCATGGCAGGGGCAGGTGACACAGGCTTGCCTGAATCCTAGCGGAGAAGGTCCATGTGATCGGGAGAGGGGTGGGGTGGTGGGCGAGGTGGGATGTCATGTCCCTGTTACTGAGCGCTTTCATGTGGACCATGGGGCTTGGCTGACTGTGGGTGAATTTCCGAGGGCTTCGGCATTCCCTTCGGAAATGGCCGAGTCTTCCGCAGTTGTAGCAGACACGTGGAGTTGGTACTGGTGGGCACAGATAAGGTGTGTCAGAGGCCATCATGAGAGGAGCTACCTTCTTACTGCTCTGTGCAGATTCTAGGCCTTTCGCTACAAATAACAACGTCTCAAGATCCATTACTCTATACTCTGGGCGTGACAGGATCAAACCCTTTCGGATTGATTTTTTAAAACCTGAGACAAATGCGGCAGCTAACATGTGTCTATGTGCTTTGGTCAGTGTCAGTAAACATTTGTGCTATTCTATTGTGATATTTCTCAACGGATTCGCCTTTTTCTTGTGTGACCTCTTGTATATTAGGCGCTTGGTCTGCCAAGTGCTCTTGAGCCCACTTTTTTAAATTGATTCACGAAGTCACATCCTGAATCATAAGTATCATGATCGAAACATTTTTCCATCACCAACCAATAGGCATCTCCTGCCTGTATCTCACACAGGCTCACCAAATCCTGCCACGCAGCCGCGTATGTCTTTTGGATTTGGGTGATCCTTCTATAAAATGGCATGGGCTGTTTTTCGGAGTCTGGTAGGCTTGCAACAAGAGATGCAGCCTGAGGGGGGTGAAATATACGTACATCAGGGGAGCCCCTTGTGCCGTAGGCATTTCTCTCGGTGGTGAAATGAAGGGGCTGTATTGGAGCCATTGTTTTTGGTGGCATGAGTCCAGGGGGAGTCCATTTAAGGACGAGTTTAGAGAGAGCACTGGGGGGTGGCTGCTGGATTTGTGTATTGGGTTGCGAGGGGCGTAAAAGGGACTGTTTATGTGTGTCACCAAATAGGTGGTCAAGTGGGTTGTTGGATGGTGGCGCGAAGGAATCCATTGCCCCTCCAGCTGATGATTCATATAGGGGAATAGATCCAATGTGGGGTGTGCCTTGAAATTTAACAATCTGTAATTTTGGGAATGTACCTGTTCCAGCATGTCTGTCAGCTTGGAGCATCCTGACAGGGCCGGCGCGACTCTGGTTGGGACTTTGAGAGGAGGGACCGGGTTGGGGCTGAGGTTGGGTCCCTTGGTCCATTAGCATTAGGTCGGGCTGAGTCTGTGTCCCTAGTCCCGGGTCTGTTGGGGCAGGAGCCTTCTGAGGCTTGAGTGCCTGGGTTTCCCCCTAGAAGCTGTCCGAGTCTTCCCCAGAATGTACACTTGTCATTAATGGGGTAGGTTGGGCCTTGTAATATGATCCCGAGGACTGGTCTATCACCAGATACATGTGGGTAGGTTCCGGTGTGGGTGGTGGTGCAGGTTGTACAGATTGGGTCAGGCGTGTGTGGCAGCAACCACTTGAGCCGTGCAAAGACAAGTGTGCCTTGTCTACTAGACATGTGCGATTAGTTTCATACGAATTGAAAATTCGTATGAATTTCCGTAAATTCGTACATTTGGGAGGATCTGAAATATGAATTGCTATGCTTCTGAATTTTGTACGAAATACGAAATTTTGTTTACGAATCTCGGATCCAAATTCCGTTACAACGGAAATGAGAATGTTCCTTAATTATGATTATTCGTTATGATGAAGTTAAAAAACCAAGGAAGTCAGCACAGCACAGGGATGGTGGGAGCCCCTCATAATAAATTCATCATAACGAACATTCCTAATTGTTAGAAAAGTTAACGAACCTAAAAGTTAAAACCTCAGGAAGTCAGCACAGCACAGGGATGGTGGGAGCCCCTCATAATGATACATTCATCATAACTAACATTCGTAATTGTTACGAAAAGTTAACGAACCTAATGAAAATTCGTATTTCCTATGAATCCAAATTGAAATTCGGACACATTACGAAATACGAATCAATTCTAATATGAAACAGAAACGAAACTAAACAAATTTATTGATGGCGCACATGTCTATGGTCTACTATTAGGCACGGCGGGGGAGGTGTCAGAGGCTCCTCTGTCACTTGTAACAGAGGGGCGGTAAGGGAGGTGTCACTTGGAACAGAGGGTCTGTAGGGGGAGTTGTCACTTGGAACAGAGGGGCGGTAGACGAAGGGCAGTGTCTACTTCCTGGGGACCAGACGCCATTATAGGGCGGTGGCTGACTACTCAGCTTCCTCTTTTCTGTTTTTTTATACACATATACAATACAACCATTTTGATTGGTTTCCTGCTTTGTCCACCCTTCCTCGTGAATAGCTTTTGCAACTTTGAACCAAGAGTCTGCTGCTCGTAGCAGCCCGTGATCTGACAACAGACCTTTTTTACGTTTCAAAATAGTACGCCATTCATCTACCTGTAGCCTTCCGCCCAACTGCATATCAACCCCACACACTTTTGCCAATTTCTTTCCCTTTTTGATAGCACCCTCTCCTTCCCACTCTAATACCAAGTCACGGGCCAAACTGCCCTCTTTGGGCCTCATTAACTTTTCCCCCATCGTTCCACTATTGAAGAGTTTATGTGTCCGGGCTCAGGGTTTGTATGGCGGTTTTTTGAAGCTGTCTTGGACTCAAGTGGTCCGACAATCCTCTGACTGCCACCTGTCCTTGTTCGGACCACTTTCCAATATATAATGCTACCTTGCTATGCCTACGTTCTGTCTTGATGACTAGGATATTTATGTGTCTGCTCGGGATTTCATACGGGTCACAAGGCTGTCCTGGACTTAAGGGTCCGACAATACCTCTATCCATCACCTGGTACCGGTTCAGACAATATCACAGTCTCAAGTTAACGAGGACAAGACAGATAAAGAGTGAGAGAGAAAGAGAGAGAGAGAGAGAGAGATTGAGAGAGAGAGAGGAGCGTCTACAGTGTTCAGCTGCCAAGCAAGCCTCCTTGCATGCGCCTTCCCAAAACATAGACCAGCCACAGCCCTGTCCACCCGAGGTGGCCACAGGTAGAGGAGCCGAGTAATATGTGACCACTTATTACTCTCAACAAGACATTTAACAAACAAATAAGGAGTACAGCAGTTAATATTCAATGCACCACTTTAAATGTTATTCACATTTCCCAGAACCATGCCTAAATTCCTCACTCTGTCCTTTTCTTCCTCTTCAAACTGTTCTGGTTATTGAGGTTGTAACGGACACCTTTCACCTGCGTGTCCCCTCCTTCTAACTTCACTTTCTATAGCCTGTGGTGACTTGCCAACCTCAAGTTCAACTGGGTAATGCACATTTAATCTGAACACCAACACATGTGTGGTCTTTGCTAACAGGGGTTTATAACCACGACATTCTCTTTTATATCCTGGCTTGACCACTTTAACCAACCCCCAACCCTCTTCATGTATGGCAAACAACAGTCCACAAACACACTTAGGACATGACATTACCACCAACAACAAGATGTGACCAACAACCAACAACAAGCAACAAGATGTGTAACAACCGTAGTGAAATACAGGATTACTCAAATCTCACGAGATCCCCACTCCACTGCTGGGCGTATTCCTGACGCCCCCTCCCGGTTTTTCCTGTGCTTCCCAGCACCTGTGCTTTGTCGCACAATTATTTATTTCCCAGGAGGAGTTTAACCACGTCAACTAATTTCATCCGTGACTATATAATCAATCCCTCATTCCCAACAGCCGCCACAAAACACAAGATCGATCAACAAAACAGAATCGAACAAAACAGACGGCAGATATAATTGGTACAGGTTCAATAGGCTATTGGCAAGATATATACCTGCCTCTTTGCTGACCGTGGAGAGCCGATATAGACACAGAGATTAGCCAATCACGGGTACGGGATAAACAGTAGACTAGATATGAGATATCAAAAGTGTCTTACTGTTTTCTCAGAGGTGAACAGTCTCTGCCCGCCTGTGTTGCTTTGCCTTGGTCTCTTCTCGATTGGCTATCCTCTGGTACAGAGCCCACAGCCCCACGTTGGGCGCCAGATGTTTTGGATCGGAACCAGAACCAAGGTCCGATATTATTATATCTACCCCTGATCAAGTTGTTGAATATAAAGCATGCATGCTTCAAGCAACTCACACTGAGACTTTCTGTTTTTATTTCCTCTTTTCCAGACTTTTATACAATTTTGTTAAAGATTAAGATACGTCAAATAAGACTTGCGCATACAAACCACAAAACAGCCACAAATATATAAATATATTAGGACAAAATATGTGACAAAGTTTTGGCCTTTAGCTGGGACGTCCATGAGGAAGTGGCCATGTTCTTGCTTCTTTTTTAAAACACTGGTGTTATGTTGTTATATTTTGAATGTATTCTCGGAAGCAGGCGCAAACTTCTGTTAACTGTTGCAGTCCAGTTCTTAAGCAAGGGAAGGGTGAGCCTTGCAAAATATCTGAATATGTTTTAAGGCTGATAAACTGAAGCTGATATGTCAGGCATATAAAACATGTACTCATATATACATTGGACTAGACATTTCATGATTCTCTTAATCACATCCATTACAGGACCACTGCATCCTGTCTGGCTGGCTGAACACAGAGGGAAGAAAGATACATCCATACCCTCCCCTCCTCTGTCATGAATGAAGCCAGAGGTGACAAGGATTTCTTCACTTACTGATTCGGTTTGTTGTTTACAAGCCGTTACCGGCTTGTAAAGCATCTGATCAAAGCGATCTGTTTTGAGGGCAAAGGGGAGATCTGTGGTCTAACAGACTCCAGATCTTTCAATAAGGACTACCTGTCACTACCCATGCTATCACAAAGGATTTGGGAGCGTGTGATTGCAAAAAATAATTGGTAAAAAAAAGATACAGTGTAAAAAAAAGTAAATAAAATATAAAAAAAAATTATTAATGCGCCTCTGTCCTCCCCCCATCCAAAAATGTATATGTAGGTCCTGCACTCATATGTAAATGGAAAACGCACTACACACATAAGGTTGCAGTGGTCCTGTAATGGATGTGATTAAGAGAATCATGAAATGTCTATTCCAATGTATATATGAGTACATGTTTTATATGCCTGACATATCAGCTTCAGTTTATCAGCCTTAAAACATATTCAGATATTTTGCAACACTCACCCTTCCCTTGCTTAGGAACTGGACTGAAACAGTTAACAGAAGTTTGCACCTGCTTACGAGAATACATTCAAAATATAACAACATAACACCAATGTTTTAAAAAAGAAGCAACAACATGACCACTTCTTTATGGAGGTCCCAGCTAAAGGCCAAAACTTTGTCACACTGCAGATGCAGATGCAGATGCAAATGCCAAAACAAAAGCCTCCTGCAACAAGACCAAAATGTTAACAATGGATCCTCCCGAGAAAGATCGTAAGGCAATAGAATAGTGGAGATTGTGAATGGTGAATAAAGGTATGTTTGTTCTTGCTACACATTACCCTTGTATACAGTGTGGGTGAACCTGAGAGCAAACAGAAAAGAAAACACAGATTAAGCATACATAAACAAACAATAAATCAGTGTCTTTTCAAAAGCTATGTATGTGACATATTCTGGGTGCAAATAAAGTGCAATCCCTACCGATGATGCCTCCAGTAGGAACAAAGATTAATTTTGCCACTAAACATATGCCAGCATGGTAACTTTCTTCAATGGATGTTCTTCCTTCCTAAGTGTTAAAAATATGGATTCTGAGTTTCCCAGGATGCACCACTTTCTGTGTGGAGGGATCCTGGGAAATATGGAGGCATGGTAAGGCCAAAACAATGCTACAAAAAGTTTATTTTCCTCTATTACAGAGTATACTTTGGCCACTGGGTGGAGCCCAAGACAAGATTAAAGAACAACAGCAAACTATTAAGAAGTCTTATGCTGGAGGCATGACATATAACTGAATCAGCAAATATAAGAGCAGTGTGTATAATCCACAAGATTATAAGAAAAAAAACAAAAAAAAACAGAAACATATTTTAACCACCAATTGATTTTACACTTACTTAATCTAAAGCCCGTAGGGCTTCAAAGAAGATGTTAACTAAGAGTTCCAAGATTTTTTAGAAAGTTTGTCAAGCAGCATGCGGAATTTCATGATAATCTTTAGAATTTCATATTAATCTGCAGGATAGTTTGCGCTGACTCAACTGAAATCTAACTTTTAATGATTTTAATGAATACCTACTGTACATGTTTTTTTTTTATCTTTGCCTGAAGTTAATCTTTTTATTTCTATACGTCTGCCCCTCTTGTGGGCACATCTAATATAATGTGGGATCATCTTGTCTTCAGAGGAGCAGATACTGACATGATGGGGCAAGGGAATGTTAGCAATGAGGGGGATCTGAGGAAGAAATATGCCATGGAATGGGTTGCCTCAAGTGGAATGAAGCAAAGCAGAAAGGTGAAATAAGAGTTCAATAGCATCCATAAAAAAATGTAAAGCTAAAACATATGAAAGAATTTCAGCACAGATGCATGATTTAAATACTTTTGCTAAAAGTATCATGAGATTGCAGGCACACTCTATAAGCGTGATTCATGCCTTTCATCCCACATTAGTATGTTAAAGTAATTTGAGGAATTCAATGTGTTTAATTTCTGTTTCCTTAAATAATTACAATCATGGAAGATGGGATTTAATAAGTAACCAAAGGCAATGTCATTCCCACTCTGCTGACAACATGAAACATTCCCTTTAAGCCCAATATTTCCTTTTCATCTCCTAGGCCACACTTGTTTTAGCTTATTTATACTTCCGTGATTTATTTAAATTCTTTACATTTAAAAAATACCTGGGTAATTTAAATGCATAAATATTAATGCTTCAGGCAATTAACACTTTTTAAGGAAAGTTCTAAGACACAAACAGAAATACACTTTGTAAGTAACCTGAAAATGTTATGTGTACAAAGAAATGTTCTGCAAGTAAAGATGCTTATCAATGATAAATGTACTTCAAATTATTTTCAAAAGCAAGGGTAATCTGCATAATAATCATCTAAGAGACTGAGTGGCAATAACTGTATAAACAAAATGTTTTTACTTATGTAATGATACTTTCCTGGCTCAGCCTCATGCCAGCACAACCTTGGGGTCAACCCCGCCCCTTGACCCCATATAGGACACCCCTGTATAGACAGATAACAAGCAAACAGTACCTGGTGCAGGTGTTTTTATTCTGTCCTTGCTCCAGACATTCCTGTTTGTACTGCCTGCTGTATGTCCCTGCTGTGGAAGGTCCTTTGTTGTTTTCTGTTCCCCTCCATGCTGTCCCGGCGTCCGTGTCAGATAGCGGTTCTATGGTGAGAAGCAGTGAGAGACGACTCCTTGCCGATCTACACCCTAGATGAGCCACACAGAGGTATCTGTCCACAGGGAGACTTCATCACTCAGGACTATCATAGTCTGACGACGGACACAGTGCGATCAGTGAGATCCCTTCACTTTACCTAGCACCTGCAACAAAACGTATGTCGGTTTTTCTATGTTCCCATTAATGTTGTCTCCAAGGACATTTATTCTGCTGCCTTTGTAGATATCTGCACAATCAGTCCTACTGCAACCTGGAAAGCGTTTATTATTTATCCATCAGCTGTGGTCTATGCAATCATTGAATGCAATGATCCCTTGAGAGATCGCTCCATCTATGGTCCAACTTCATGATTGTTTGATTTGTCAGATCATCCACCCACTCACATTACCTCCATACTAGTGATATAGGACTGTTCCTGCCCAATTGGACACTCAATACTAGGAATTAATTCCAACAATTGCTACCTAATGTGCATGACTATCCTGAAAATACTTTATATCCAGTGTGTATGATTAGAATATGTGGGTGTATGGCCGCGGCTCCCATTTGATTTTAATATCCCCTGTGACAACGTTGTCCAATTTTAACATGTTTGCTATAACCGTCTGTCCATATTGCTTCTAACTTCACTTTTGTTACATTAATTGGGTAAATATTTTTTTGGTAATTAATAAAGCTGGTTTTGTACTTGACCCTAGTGTTCTCTGTTGACCTTCTTTAGAGAAACAATCTGTTTCTCCCCCCTCTTTTTGTGCTATATGTTTAAAAGGCCAACTTGAACTGCATCCAGGCTTCTCTGTCTGCATGATAGGTCTATACTTACCCGCGGAAACTAGCCATTATTGCTAAATAATTACGGGTTGATCCGGGCTAAAATCCTTGTTTTTTTGTCCACCGATCATGAACCAGCTGTCCCGGCGGATATGGTCACCAATTCTTGTTGGGCTTGCGATGCGGTCCCATTACCAACCAAACGCCTTTGTAAGCGATGCTTTAAGGAAGCTTACCAAGGCCAAGTGGTCAACAAGGATGTAGAGCTATACATCAAGAGAGCTGTGGAAGAAGGGGTAAGGGTCCTGTTGCCAGCTCCTTCTGCGGTGGCAAGAACTAGTCGCCTGAGGAGAAGGGAGGAGGACTCCCTCAAACCTGGAGCCATTAGTTCTGACTCAGAGGGGGACTCAGAGTTTGGTCAAGATAGTTTGGTCACGTATTCATTTGATTTTTCTCTGGTACCCTCATTTATATCTGTGGTCAAGCTGGCCATCGATTGGGAAGAAGAATCTTCAGCCACTCAGGGGCAGAGGAAATATTACCCGAATTTGAAGAGAGAATTCCCAAAATTTCTTTTCATAGTGGAGATCAAGGAGTTAATGGAGGAGGAGTGGTCCAAGCCAGATAAAAAACCGGCACTGCGGAATATGATTAATAAGTTATACCCGTTCCAACCCTCGGACGTGGAACCATGGGATACCCCTCCTAGAGTGGATGCGTCCTTGCAGCGTCTTGCAAGGCATATCACCCTACCAGGGCGACTGGATGGTCTCATTGGACCTCGAAAATGCGTACTTCCATATCCCAGTGGCCAATGTTCATCAACGCTTCCTAAGATTCTTCTACGCAGGTGACCACTTTCAATTCAGGTGCCTTCCTTTCGGGCTCAGCTAGGCTCCAAGGACTTTTACAAAAGTTCTAGTAATGGTAATTGCCTATATTCGACAGAGGGATAAGAATATTCCACTACTTGGACGATGTCCTGATCCTTGCCCAGTCCGAGGATCTTTTGCGGCGCCGCCAAGATCAGGTTCTTGCCACCTTAACACAGTTTGGTTGGATGATAAATACTGCAAAGAGCCAGCTCACTCCGTGCCAAACCTTAGCTCAGGGGTCCTCAAACTTTTTAGACAGGGGGCCAGTTCACGGTCCCTTAGACTGTTGGAGGGCCGCACTATAGTTTAAAAAAATATGAACTAATTCCTATGCACACATCTTATTTGTAGTGCAAAAAAAAAAACAGGAAAAAACAGTACAATATTTAAAATAAAGAACAATTGTAATCAATATGAACTTATCAATATTTCACAGACTCCCCTCATTACAGAACCACTCCCAATCACAGACCCCCCCTCCCCATCACAGACTCACCCTATAACAAAGCCCCCCCATGACAGATTCCCCATCACAAAGCCCCCCAACACAAACTCCTCTCCATCACAAAGCCCCACATAACAGATTCCCCCCATAACAGACTCCCCCATATCACATACTTCCCCCATCACAGATACCCCCATAACAGACGCCCCATCACAGACTTTCCCCATAACAGACTCCGCCATCACAGATCCCCCCATATCACAGATCCCCCCATATCACAGATCCTCCCCATAACAGACTCCCCCATAACAGACTCCCCCATCACAGATCCCCCCATAGCACAGACCCCCCCATAACAGACTCCCCCATCACAGATCCCCCCCATAACAGACTCCCCCATCACAGATCTCCCCATCACAGATCCCCGATATCACAGACTCCCCCATAACAGACTCCCCCATCACAGATCCCCCCATATCACAGACTCCCCCATATCACAGACTCCCCCATAACAGACTCCCCCATATCACAGACTCCCCCATATCACAGACTCCCCCATAACAGACTCCCCCATAACAGACTCCCCCATCACAGATCCCCCATCACAGATCCCCCATCACAGACTCCCCCATCACAGATCCCCCATATCACAGACTCCCCCATAACAGACTCCCCCATATCACAGACTCCCCCATAACAGACTCCGCCATCACAGATCCCCCCATATCACAGACTCCCCCATATCACAGACTCCCCCATATCACAGATCCCATCCATATCACAGATCCCCCCATATCACAGATCCCCCATATCACAGACTCCCCCATATCACAGACTCCCCCATATCACAGACCCCCCATATCCCCCCATATCACAGATCCCCCCATATCACAGATAGCCCCATATCACAGATCCCCCCCATATCACAGATTCCCTCATATCACAGATCCCCCATATCACAGATCCCCCATATCACAGATCCCCCATCATAGATCCCATATCACAGATCCCCCCCATATCACAGATCCCCCATATCACAGATCCCCCCATATCACAGATCCCCCCATCACAGATCCCCCATATCACAGATCCCCCATATCACAGATCCCCCATCACAGATCCCATATCACAGACTCCCCCCATATCACAGACTCCCCATATCACAGACTCCCCCATATCACAGACTCCCCCCATATCACAGACTCCCCCCATATCACAGACTCCCCCCATATCACAGACTCTCCCCATATCACAGACTCTCCCCATATCACAGACTCCCCCATATCACAGACTCCCCCCATATCACAGACTCCCCCATATCACAGATCCCCCCATATCACATATCTCCCATATCACAGATCCCCCATCACAGATCCCCCATCACAGATCCCCCCATATCACAGACTCCCCCATATCACACTGCCGCCCCTTGTATAATATCACAGCACTCCCACTCCCCTCTGTTACCTGTATCACCGAGACACGAAGCATGGTAGGTCTGGACAAAGGGCGGGACTTTGCAAGTGAAAGGCAGGTGATTGATTCCTGGGACCGCCCCGATGCCTAGTAACCAATCACCTGCTTCTTAACACAAAAGGTCCTTTGTCCAGACCTGTCATGTTTCCCGTCCTGTGTGATAAAAGTAGCAGAGGGCAGGGGGAGTGCTGCGCGGGCCGTAGTTTGAGGACCCCTGCCTTAGCTTATCTGGGCATGTCTTTCGATACACTCCAATACAAGGTGTTCCTTCCACAAGACAAGATAGATCACATGTCAGCAGAGGCCTTGAAGATGGGAGCCTCCCCTACTATTATGGTGCACGAGGGGATGAGTTTTTTAGGGAGCCTGACGGCCTGTATTCCAGTGGTGCCATGGGCACAGTGGCACATGAAGTGGTTCCAATTTGCCCTTCTCAGCCAATGGAGTTGTGGTTCACTACATCAGAAAATTCACATTCCGGTCTTTATTCGCAATGATCTGCAGTGGTGGAGCAGAAAGGACATCCTAGCCCGGGGCAAACCCATCAACCCTGGAGGCTGGGTCACGGTCACATCGGATGCGAGTCTTCAAGGTTGGGGTGCTCATTGCATGGGACGGCATACTCTGGAACTCGCAGCGGCCAGGGAGGCTCTAAAAGTTTTTCTTCCTATCATTCAAGGAAGGAGGGTCAGACTGTTAAAGGACAACAGAACAGCTGTTTCTTATGTCACGAAGCAGGGGGGAAAAAAAAAGTCTACGCTTGCTACAGATAACATCAGAGATCTTCGAGTTTGCCGAGGATCACCTTCTAGACCTTGCAGCGGCTTATCTCCCGGGGATACAGAACACCTTGGCAGATCATCTGAGTTGCAACTTCACTGACACAGAGTGGAGGTTGAACCCAAAATATTTCAGGGAGATCTTCAATCAATGGGGGGTACCCAAGGTGGACCTCATGGTGATATCAGAAAATTGTCAGGTTCCCCAGTTCTCCTCTTGGTTCTTTTGTCCGCAGGCTCTGGCACAAGACTCCCTCTCCCAGGAGTGGAATTTCAAACGGGTGTACATTTTTCCCCTGACGGCTCTAATCCTTCAGCCATTACTGAAGATCATGGAGGAGAAGGTTTTGGCAATAATGACTGCTCCGTCCTGGCCGAGGAGGCCATGGTTCTCCCTCCTTTGTCACCTGGCAACATGCCCACCAGTCAAGTTGCCTCAGAATCGGGACCTGCTCCTTTAGCACGATCAGTTTCATCCCAATCCAGCCTGCCTAGCCTTGACTGCATGGCTTTTGAAAGGGACAGCCTGAATCTGCCTGAATCAGTGGTGTCAACCCTATTTACAGCAAGGAAACCTTCTACTAAGACCACCTACTATCGAGTTTGGAGGAAATCCGAGACATTCTCCACTCAACAGGGATTTTCGTTTCAGAACCCATCTGTGGCTAATGTGTTATCATTCCTTTAGTCTGGTCTGGATGCGGGCCTCAGTTAAGGTACAAGTTTCGGCACTGGCAACATTGACTGATGTTCCTTGGGTCAAAAACCAACTTGTGATCAGGTTCCTCAGGGCGGCCATCAAGATTCGGCCCCCAAATCGTTCCATGTTCCCAAGCTGGGACCTACCGTTGGTACTGAAGGGGTTGCTGAGGTCACCTTTTTTTTTGCAGACTTGACCAGCTCAATATATGACCTGATCTTGAAGATGGTGTTCCTGACAGCAGTGGTTTCGGCTAGACGAGTTTGCGATATTGCCGGCTGTGACGGGAGTCACTAATAGAGGCACGGGGTGAATGGGAACCCCACTGTGATCTGTGCTGGTCAGAGACTCAATGCTGTGTATGTGTGTGTATGTGGTGTGTGCTGTTTGCTGTGCTGGTTTGGGGTTCCAATGTTCTATTGTGTTTGTCTGCCTTGGATCACAGGATGTGTATTGCTGTGAGGAAAGAGGGAGGGGGGATTCCTCCAGCAGCCCCCCTGTTAAGACTGTTTACTGATGAGAAGTTAAGCACACCTGACCTGTATGTCCACTGTTATTGGACAGTTTAACCCGCCCTGTTTTCCAAGGGTGGGGGGGAAATGTTTTGAAGTGGGACCTGTATAACATGTGTTTTTTGAATAAAGATTCATTCCTGTTTGAAACCTGGAGCCGTGCCTCGTTTTTGGGGTGGATTATTTGTATGGGTTCCTTGTTCGGCTGATTGGAGTGTTCGGTAGCTGCCTTTGTGTTTGGGTATGAAATGTCCTAAACGACGTTAACCCCTTTCATACTCGAGGTGTCGTTACACTGGCTTTTCTTGAAAGGAGCCCTATTGCATGTTTTTCCCGGATAGAGTTGTGTTACGTCCTTCTCCAAAATTCCTGCCGAAAGTCTCTTCGGAGTTCCACTTTAATTGGCAGTCGGTACTTCCAGCCTATCCACCGCCACCTATGGACCCAGAAGAGTCAGATTTACACAAGTTAGACCTGAAGACCATGTTGCATAAATATTTGGAGAGAGCAGAAGCGTTTCGAAAGTCTGAAACTCTTTTATATATCCAAGTGGCCCCAGGAGGGGAAGGCTGGCCTCCCCAAGGGTAGTTTCATCACGGGTAGTGAAGACAATTCACACGGCATATTCACTGGAAGGCCTCTCCCCTCCCCAGGAGATTTGGGCACACTCAACCAGAGTGGTCTCATCCTCTTGGGCGGCCTGGTGCAAGGTACCAGCGGACGTGGTCTGTAAGGCGTTGAGCTGGAGTTTCCCTAATACCTTCATTAAACATTACAAACTAGATGTAGCAGCTTCCCAGTCAAGTCTCATGGAAACTTCTGTATTGTCTTCTGCTCTGTCTAGATGTTAATAAAATTTCCTTTTGGCAGCACCTGGTGTCTGAGTTTTTTCGTTTTGTTTCCCTCCCTTTGTGTGTGTTAGTTAGGTCCCGAGGTTGTGATGGCATGAGGCTGAGCCAGGAAAATTGTCATTCATACTTACCATAATTTCCCTTTCCTGGCTCTGCCTCAGGACAGCACACACTCTCCCTGGACCGTTGCAAGCTATTCAAAAGGACACCTGCACCGGATACTGCCTGCCTATTATCTATCTATACAGGGGTGTCCTATACGGGGTCAAGGAGCGGGGTTGACCACAAGCTTGTGCTGTCCTAAGGCAGAGCAAGGAAAGGAAAGTATGGATGACAATTTTCCATTATAATGATTGTAAGTATAATTACTAAGAATGTGATCTGCGTTTAGGTTGAGCGTGAGTTCGAGTTCACCCCAGTCCATTCATGGATGTGCTAAACTAATGTGAACTAATGTGTGATTTTGCTGCTATAGCAGCCAACTACCAATAATGCACTTCCTTGCCTTTGATCTTTGGTATGGCTTAGAAGGGCCAAAAAAAGGCAAATTTGGTTAAGCCAGTCTCTCTACTATAAAAGGGTGGGTTTCCAGCAGCCATATTGTGGCTAGCCATGATATAGAAAGGATAGGAAGTCCTGCTGATTAAAGTGGAGCTCTACCCAAAAGGGGAAGTTCCACTTTAGGTCCTCCATCCCGGCTCCTGGTAAAGAAATAGCACTTTTGGGGAGCAGGTACCTGATTTTGAAAGAACCCCACTCCCACTTCTGCTTTGATTGCCTAGGCGATTGGAAGAGAATGTTCTCCTTCCCCTCCTTCCCTGCAGTCTTCTGGGGCACGTGACAGGTCCCAGAAGATTATGGGACAATTCATAATGAGCAGTGTGTCTTGTGCATTCACAGTGGGCCTCAAGCTGTTACAGCTGAGTGCCTGCCGTTAACAAGCCGGGGACAGGTGACAGGAGTTGAAAATGGCTGAGGTTAGCATGCCATTGGATCGTGGGACTGGTGAGTGGCTGTTTATTAAAAGACAGCAGCTACAGTTTTTGTAGTTGCTGACTTTTAATTTTTACATAGAAGGCTACCCAGACCAATTTTCAGCTTTCAGTGCTCTCACACTTTGAATGACAATTACTCAGTCATACAACTCTGTACCCATATGAAATTTGCGTCCTTTTTTTTACACAAATAGAGCTTTCTTTTGGTGGTATTTAATCACTAGTGGGTTTTTTATTTTTTGTGCTAAAAATAAAAAAAGACCATAAATTTTGTGAAAAAAATGCCTTTTTCTTTGTTTCTGTCATAAAATTTGCTAATCAGTAATTTTTCTCCATACGTTTTGGCCAAAATTTATACTGCTACATACCTTTGGTAAAAATAACCCAAATTAGTGTATATTATTTGGTCTTTGTGAAAGTTATAGAGTCTACAAACTATGCTGCCAATCAATAAAAATTGATCACATCTGATCAGGCCTTCAGTACATCAGGTGAATCTCATTTCTTGAGACACTAACAAGTCAGGAAAGTACAAATACCCCCCAAATGACCCCTTTTTAGAAAGTAGACATTCCGAGGTATTAAGTAAGTAGCATGGTGAGTTTTTTTAAGTTGTAATTTTTTCCCACATATCTTTGCAAAATGAAGATTTTTTAAAAAAAAATTTGCATATTATCAGGTTATTTCTCACACACACAGCATATGCATACAACAAATTACACCCCAAAATACATTCTGCTACTCTTCCTGAGTATGGTGATATCAAATGTGTGAGACTTTTACACAGCCTGGTCACATACAGAGGACCAACATTGAAGTAGTACCTTCAGGCGTTCTACGAGCATAAATGACATATCTCATTTCTCAACCACCTATTACACTTTTGAAGGCCCTGGAGCACCAGGACAATGGAATTACTCACAAAATGACCTCATTTTGGAAAGCAAACACCCCAACGTATATTCCATGAGGCATGTGCTGCAGATAGGTACTTGGGTACTCTGATGGGCTGCAGATAGGTACTCGGGTACTCTGATAGGCTGGAGACAGGTACTCAGGTAACTTGATGAGCTGCAGACAGGTACTTAAGTACTCTGATGGGCTGGTGACAGGTACTCAGTTACTTTGATGGGCTGGTGACAGGTACTCGGGTACCCTGTTGGGCTGGTGACAGCTACTCGGGTACTCTGATGGGCTACAGATAGGTACTCAGGTACTCTGATTGGCTGGTGACTGGTATTCGAGTTCTCTGAAGGGCAGTGACAGGTACTCAGACGGAATGTGACAGGTACTCAGATGAACTGTGACAGGTACTCAGATGAACTGTGACAGGTACTCAGGTACTCATATGGACTGTGACAGGTACTCAGGTACTCATATGGACTGTGACAGGCACTCAGGTACTCATATGGACTGTGACAGGTACTCAGGTACTTGGGTGCTCAGATACTCAGATGAACTATGACAGGCACTCAGGTACTCGGGTACTTAGATAAATTGTGACAGGTACTCAGATGTATTTTGATGGCTGGTGACAGGTCATCTTTATTAGGGGGGCAATCAGTGTGATTGGTGTACACGGTAAGCTGTAACGAGATGTTACTGCAATCTCCTCCTCACACACGATCAGTGTGTGAGGAGGAGAACCCGGTAACATCTCGTTACCTCTCTATGTTTACGTTTAGTGATCAGCTGTGAAAGGATCACAGTTGATCACGTGGTAAACAGCCGCCAGCCAATGGCTGTTTACCAGCGTCGGTGACTCAGGTACTCAGATGGAATGTGACAGGTACTTGGATACTCAGATGAACTGTGACAGGTACTCAGGTACTCGGGTACTCAGGTGAACTGTGACAGGTACTCAGATGAACTGTGACAGGTACTTGGGTACTCAGCTGCACTGTGACAGGTACTCTGGTACTCTGGTACTCATATGGACTGTGACAGGTACTCAAGTACTCATATGGACTGTGACAGGTACTAAGGTACTCTGGTACTCATATGGACTGTGACAGGTACTCAGGTACTCATATGGACTGTGACAGGTACTCAGGTACTTGGGTACTCAGATAATCTGTGACAGGTACTTGTGTAATCAGATGAACTGTGACAGGTACTTGTGTAATCAGATGGACTGTGACAGGTACTCAGGTACTCGGGTACTCAGATGAACTGTGACAGGTACTCAGGTAGTCAGGTACTCAGATGAACTGTGACAGGTACTTTGATGGACTGTGACAGGTACTCGGGTACTCAGATGGACTGTGACAGGTACTCAGGTACTCATATGGACTGTGACAGGTACTCGGACACTCAGATGAACTGTGACAGGTACTCAGGTACTCGGGTACTCAGATTAACTGTGACAGGTACTCAAATGAACTGTGACAGGTACTCGGCTACTCAGATGGACTGTGACAGGTACTCAGGTACTCTGGTACTCATATGGACTAAGACAGGTACTCATATGGACTGTGACAGGTACTCAGGTACTCTGGGACTCATATGGACTGTGACAGGTACTCAGGTACTCATATGGACTGTGACAGGTACTCAGGTACTTGGGTGCTCAGATAAACTGTACAGGTACTTGGGTAATCAGATGAACTGTGACAGGTACTCGGGTACTCAGATGGACTGTGACAGGTACTCGGGTACTCAGATGAACTGTGACAGATACTTTGATGGACTTTGACAGGTCATTTGATGGCTGGTGACAGGTCATCTTTATTAGGGGGGCAATCAGTGTGATTGGTGTACACTGTAAGCTGTAACGAGATGTTACCGCAATCTGCTTCTCACACACTATCAGTGTGTGAGGAGGAGAACCCGGTAACATCTCGTTACCTCTCTATGTTTACGTTTAGTGATCAGCTATGAAGGGATCACAGCCAATCACGTGGTAAACAGCCGCCAGCCAATAGCTGTTTACCAGCGTCGGTGACGAGCAGTGTTCCCGGGAACACGCTGCCAATGGCGTGCACGTGCAGTGTGCACATGCAGCGCGCTCGAGGGCATGTGCCATGCAAAGTGCATCACGGCCGATCACATGGTAAACAGCCATGCCCAATGGCTGTTTACCCCCCTCGGTGGCGAGTGGTGTCTCCGTGACACGCCGCCACCGAAGGTACAGGGCTGCACGCACATGATTGCGCGCATTGCCTGTTTAAATAGACGGACGTCATATGACGCCTGCACAGAACAAGAGCCGCGCCGCCTGGCCATATGACGGCCGGCGGGAGGCAAGCTGTTAAAGTGTAACTAAAGGCAAAACCTTTTTTTTTGTTTTGAATAGGATACAGAGGGATTCGAGTGTAGTCAGTTTTTATTGCTGTCTGTATCCCCGTTAAGGAGATTCACTCTCTCTGTTTGTCCTGTTTACCATTATCATTGAAAGTGAAAGTAAAAGAAAATCCCACATTTTGGGTTGTCCCCAGAAAAGTAATAGAGGGGAAATCTTCCAATGGGGACACTAGTTCTGGTGACCTGGGGGTTCCCAAGGAATTCCCAATTTGCAGGGATTTCCTCTCACTTCCTGTTTGGCTATGGGACAGGAAGTGAAAGGAAATCTCTGCAATGGGATACAGATTGCAAAAACAAATTTGACAGGGGTTAACGTTAAACCCCCCCCTGCTCTATCCAAAATGAAAAAAAAATTTCCTTAAGTTCTACTTTAATTACCTTTATTAAATGTCTCTTAACAACAAAATGCAGTGTATCTTGGGGAATTTGGGGGTGGGGGAGAAAAGACTGTTTATATCTAAATGCTATTGATGTCTTGCATCTTCTTTGCAACTTCTCCATATTGTTATAACAGGCTGCATGTGTTGTTTCACAGGGCAGATTTTTTGATTGCATTAGCTGCATTTGCTTTTTTTAACCTGTTTCTGCCCATTTGCACTATGCTGATTACTGCCCACGTGGGCTTTACGCAAGGCATATTTATTCATTTTTGCTGGCCACAATTTTTTTAAAGGTCCTTTTTTCTTTTAAATAAAAACAATGTAATATTTCTGGGCAATGTACATCAGTACAGAAGAGTACTTTTACATGTGGCAGGGTGATTTACAGGCAGGAAATTTTGGGAGTGTCCAAACCTTTAGATCAACTGTTAACACTTATATGAGGGTATAGTAAATAGGTCATAGGGGACTTTCAAATATGCACTTCATGAAATCATTAAATAAATGCAAAATAATGTAAAAATAAAATCAATAGATATTTTTATTACAATACACATTAAAAAATTGCCCCACATGGGTACTAAAACACAACAAATACATCTATGAAAGAAATAAAAATCATTCCTCCATGATTGCAGTCATGAGTAATCTACGCATTTTATTCCACTTCACAATTATGTGCCACTTTGTGTTGGTCTATCACATAAAATCCCAATAAAATACATTTATGTTTTTGGTTGCAACAAAACAAGATGTGGAAAATTGAAAGGGGCATGAATATTTTTTCACGGCACTGTATATAATCTCTTACCTATAAACACACACACCTACACCTGTTTTTAGGTTTATCTCCAATTTACAACTGCCCTGGAGAACATGTACAAAAGCAAAAATATATATAATTCCATTTTGTACCTCTTCAAGTTGCTTGTACCCACCATTAAAAAGAAAGAAATATCTCCATTGTGTAGTATATTCTTATACAAGGTAACATAACGTTAAAATATTATACTCAGAAAGTAAGCTAATAACAGTCCCTCTAATGGCCTGTACACACGATAGGATTTTCCGACAACAAAATCCATGTTTTTTTTCCAACGGATGTTGTCTCAAACTTGTCTTGCATACACACGGTCACACAAAGTTGGTCGGAAATTCCGAACGTCAAGAACGCGGTGACGTACAACACGTACGACGAGCCGAGAAAAATTAAGTTCAATAGCCAGTGCTGCTCTTCTACTTGATTTCAACCATGCGTGGAACTTTGTGCGTGGGAATTGTGTACACACAATCGGAATTTCCGACAATGGATTTTGTTGTCGCAAAATTTGAGAACCAGCTCTCAAATTTTGTATGACGGAAATTTCGATGAAAAATGTCCGAAGGAGCCTACACACAGTCGAAATTTCTGTCAACAAGCTCCCATAGAACATTTTCCGTCGGAAAATCCTATCGTGTGTACGGGGCATTAGTGTGTAAAGACTTATACTATGTTAGGATGGAAGGCTTTTCAGAAATTGTGACACATAAACCGAGTTATAGAAGTGTTCCTAGCATATACATGAAAGAAGCAAGGGACTTTCCATAAGATGTTCAATTCTGAACTCTGGTCTGGTCATCAAGCACCTTTCATCCACATCTACTCAGGAGCGATGTTTGGACAGAAAACATGCTCATAGTGTAGTATGTTACTCATTCAACATCTAACATTAAAGATGATTATACTCACAATTTTTTAATATACACTGATCATCCATAACATTATGACCACAGGTAAGGTTAATAGCATTGATTAGCTTGTTGCGATTACCCCTGAAAATGGGTGGGATATATTCGACAGTAAGTGAGCATGTTGTCCCTGAAGTTGTTGTGTTGAAAGCAGATAGGGATGAGCTTCGAGTTCGAGTCGAACGTGAGTTCGACTCGAACATCGGCTGTTCGATTGTTCAACGAAGATCGAACATTATGGGCTGTTTGCACCAAATTCAAGCAGTTCATCATGGCCCATAATGCACTGCATCATCGCAGTGGTTTGCTGGCTGATGATTGGCCAAGCATGCACTATTACCTACGTTGGCCAATCACAGTGCCATAAGCAAAGAGAGCCATAATTGGCCAAAGGCAAGGTGCGTTTGGCTAATTATGGCTCAGGGGGTTAAGTACACACCCCACACTATATAAGGCCGCCTGCACGTCGGCCCTGTGTAGTGTGTTTCTGGCGTTATAGAGAAATAGAGAGAGAGTGTGTCATTTCATTTACTTTGAGCAGGCAGTTTATTCAGTTAGGTAGATCTCACTACAGACCGTTCCTGCTGTTCTATTTCTAATCTACTTCAGGCAGGCATTTGATCCAGTTTAGCTAGATCTCACTGCAGACTGTTCATGCTGTACTATTTGTAATCTACTTCAGGCAGGCAGTTGATCCAGTTTAGCTAGATCTCACTGCAGACCGTTCCTGCTGTACTATTTGTAATCTACTTCAGGCAGGCAGTTGATCCAGTTTAGCTAGAACTCACTGCAGACCGCTCCTGTTGTTCTGTTCCTAATATACTACAGGCAGGCAGTTCATTCAGTTAGCTGCAGAATATATTGAGTACTGTATCCTGTGCAGCTAGATCTCACTGCAGACCGTTCCTGTGGTTCTGTTCCTAATATACTACAGGCAGGCAGTTCAATCAGTTAGCTGCAGTATATTCATTACTGTACCCTGTGCAGCTAGATCTCGCTGCAGAATGTTCCTGTTGTTCTGTTCTTAATTTACTACGGGCAGGCAATTCATTCAGTTAGCTGCAGTATATTCAGTATACTGTATCCAATTTAGCTAGATCTCGCTGCAGACCGTTCCTGTTGTTCTGTTCCTAATTTACTACAGGCAGGCAGTTCATTCAGTTAGCTGCAGTATATTCAGTACTGTATCCTGAGCAGCTAGATCTCACTGCAGACCATTCCTGTTGTTCTGTTCCTAATATACTACAGGCAGGCAGTTCATTTAGTTAGCTGCAGTATATTCAGTACAGTATCCTGTGCAGCTAGATCTCACTGCAGACCGTTCCTGTTGTTCTGTTCCTAATATACTACAGGAAGGCAGTTCATTCAGTTAGCTGCAGTATATATTGAGTACTGTATACTGTGCAGCTAGATCTCACTGCAGACCATTTTTGTTGTTCTGTTCCTAATATACTACAGGCAGGCAGTTCATTCAGTTAGCTGCAGTATATTTAGTACTGTATCCTGTGCAGTTAGATCTCGCTGCAGACCGTACCTGTTGTTCTGTTCCTAATATACTATAGGCAGGCAGTTCATTCAGTTAGATGCAGTATATATTGAGTACTGTATCCTGTGCAGCTAGATCTCACTGCAGACCGTTCCTGTTGTTCTGTTCCTTATATACTACAGGCAGGCAGTTGATTCAGTTAGCTGCAGTATATTCAGTACTGTATCCTGTGCAGCTAGATCTCACTGCAGACCATTCCTGTTGTTCTGTTCCTAATATACTACAGGCAGGCAGTGCATTCAGTTAGCTGCAGTATATTCAGAATCAGTATATATATACATCCCAGCTTTGTGCAGCTACATCTCTCTGCAGGCCATTCCTGGTGTACCTATTCAAATACATTACAAATAAATCAAATACAGTATGTCTGGAAGGCCAACAAGGAGAGGCAGACGCTCACAGTCCACTAAAAAGGGCAAGCAGGCTCTGTGTCTGCAGCCAACATTGCTGGTCGTGGACACGGTGCATCCTCAGCACGTGGCCGTGGGGCACGCTTGTCCTTTTTTTCGGCAGCTGGCCGTGTTGAGCCATAACATGCAGAAGAGTTGGTAGAGTGGATGACCAAGCCATCCTCATCCTCCTCGTCCTCTGTCACCTAGGCTCAGAGTGCTTTGGCTGCCAATGCAGCTGCCAAAGCGGCCTCTTCCATTGGCTCAATGTCATCAGTCACTCCTTCCCTAGCCCCACCATCATGCCCTGAGGAGTCCCCCGAACTATTCGACCACAGTGTTGGGTAAACACTGATCAAGGATGCATGCACTATCCTGTCACCATTTGAGGAGGCCACGAGGATGGTGAGCAGTGACAGTGCATGCATCAGTGATACTGTTCCTCTTGTCTACATGTTGGAGCACACGATGCATGGAATAATGGACAGGGCACTTGAGGCAGAACAGAGGGAGGAAGAGGAGGACTTCCTTACCTCTC
This sequence comes from Lithobates clamitans, assembly GCA_037952925.1. NCBI lineage: Eukaryota > Metazoa > Chordata > Amphibia > Anura > Ranidae > Lithobates > Lithobates clamitans. The sequence goes on from JBBGZY010001260.1 coordinate 3,251,880, forward strand.
AAGGCCCCCTTTATCCAGACAGTGTTCCTGCGTGCCTGCCGATCACACAGGAAGAGGAGGAGGAGGATTGTGTCAGCATGGAGGTGGAGCCTAGCACTCAGCATAAGCAGAAGTCTTCAAGGGATCGTTTACATTCCCCAGAAACCAATGAACTTGTACGTGGCTGGGAGGAGGTGGCCTTAGTGACCCAGAGGACTCCGGACCGAATGCCTCAGCAAACCTACGCTGCATGCCCTCCCTGATCCTGCAAAGTCTGCGAAAGGACCCTCGGATTCGTGGTATCAAGAAGAGGGGTCAGTACTGGCTGGCAACCCTCCTTGATTCACGTTACAAGGGTAAGGTTGCGGAACTTATCCAGCCATCACAGAGGGAGCAGAGGATGAAACATCTTCGGGAGGCCTTCCAGAAAGGTTTGTGCAACGTGTTTCCAGAGCCTGGGAGATTACAAATTCCTGGTCCTGGACAACGTGTTGCTAAGGCTTTGGTCAGTCACAGAAGGAGCGGTGGAGAAGGTGGCCATCTGACAGATGTGGTCAGACAATTTTTTAGTCCGCAGCCCCAAGGTCTGATTGGTTCCAGCAACCATCGCCAGCGTCTGATTTACATGGTGCAGGAATACCTAGGGGCAAGATCAGACTTGGAGACCTTTCCAACCGAAAATCCTCTGGGATACTGGGTCTTGAGGATGGATCACTGGCCAGAGCTTGCACAGTATGCAATTGAGCTACTGGCCTGTCCTGCATCCAAGACATGCATACATTCAGCTCTGCTGAAGGCTTTGTAACCAATCACAGAGTGCGCCTGTTCACCGACTCGGTTGATCAGCTCACCTACATAAAAATGAATCAGTCTTGGATCACCAGCTACCAAGCACCTGATGCTCATGTAACCGAATAAATTTTTTATGAATGTGAGATCCCTTCAAGACTGCCTATGCTGATGCTGAGTGACTATCCTGTTATGCTGAGTGACTATCCTATTCCTGCTCAATGTTCATGTTGATAGCTTGTAAGAAAATTTTTGGTTCTGGGCACCACCACCAGTGGCTAAGGCTCAATTTTTCTGCCCGTTTAACAGGGGCGTGTAATTACAATTTTTGCTCTAATATTTTGCAGCAGGGCTTGTTCCTGCGCTCAACTAGAGTATCTGTGAGGGGTTGCAGTGTTGTGGCACCAGCACCAGTGCCTAAAGCCCAATTTTTCAGCCCCTGTTCAATAGGGGCATGTCATTACAATTTTTGCTGTAATATTTTGCAGCAGGGCTTGTTCCTGCGCTCAACTAGAGTATCTGTGAGGGGTTGCAGCGTTGTGGCACCAGCACCAGTGCCTAAAGCCCAATTTTTCAGCCCCTGTTCAATAGGGGCATGTAATTACAATTTTTGCTGTAATATTTTGCAGCAGGGCTTGTTCCTGCGCTCAACTAGAGTATCTGTGAGGGGTTGCAGTGTTGTGGCACCAGCACCAGTGCATAAAGCCCAATTTTTCTGCCCCTGTTCAACAGTGGCGTTTAATTACAATTTTTAAACTAATATTTCACAGCAGGGCTTGTTCCTGCTCCTACCAAGAGTAACTGTGAGGGTTTACAGTGTTGTGGCAACAGATCTACACCACCACCAAAGGCCCAATTTTCTGACCCTGTTGAACAGGGGCATGTAATTACAATTCTTGATATAATATTTCATAGCGAGGCCCATTCCAGCGCTCACCAAGGGTAACTGTGAGGGCTTACAGTGTTCTGGTAACACCAACACCTAAGGCCCAAATTTCTGCCTAGTATATAGGGCAGGCCCCTACTTTCAAACATCCGACTTACAAATGACTCCTACTTACAAACGGAGAGAGACAACAGGAAGTGAGAGGAAATCTACCCCTAGGAAGGGAAATTCTCTCCTGTAAGAGTTAATATGGGAAAAAGTTGTCTCCTCCACTAATGCTTTTTTTTTTTTTTTTGTTTCAAATGATTTTATTAAATTTACAAAGGTTATGTTGTACAAATGGTATAACAGTACATAGTCAAAACTTTCATGAAATGTTAGTGACAATAGCATCAAATGCACGTTACAATTACATCTTGCAGTTTGGGTACATTCTTAAGTATGCTTTACTGAGCAGCTTTCTTTACAAGTGCATACTGCAATAGTATTTAGTACAATAACAAATGTAGAAAATATCGTAATTGTACTTGGAACAAAACATGTGAAATAACTCTAGGATATAACATAAGAAGACTTGTATGTCAATATGAGTTCTGAGGCCTACGATGGTATGTGCCTTAGATAATTAGGTCAATATATGCCAGTTTCTCATTCCCGCACCCCTAGAGGGATCACACTGTGCGGTAGGTATGGTTAGTAACACTTCAGTTATTCTGGCTTTTATATATTTGCACAAATGAAGATATAATGTGCTTTCGTGACATATATGAATGGACGATGTCACTCAGTGGGATAAAGGACCGGGGTATGTAGTGGAGCTTTATGATGTAATTTCCTATCAGAAAGGGAATGATAGGTTGAACATTTGAGAAGTTGTTCCAAATATATTGTTAAATAGGGATGTGTGTACTGAACGATAGGGAAAGTGAGAGCTATAAGCAAAAGGACATGTATCAGGGACCACTATGGGCATATGTCGCTTCATGTCAGTTACGGAGGGGGGGCTGGGAATGAACCTTGATATACCCTGCGCAGAGAAGAAGACTCTGTAAGTCTATATATCACGGCATGGAACATGTAGTAGATAATGGTCTGCTATACTTTCGTTGTTGCCTGACAAGATTATAGGTGTTGCAGAAACTCTTGGTATTTTGGTGATTCCCTGAAGTGTATCCAACAAGCCCAAGTTTTCCTGTATTTCGAATGAGTTTCTTTGGCTTGATGGATTATGTTTTCCATCTCAGAGATCTTTTCTATATGCTTGAACCAATCTGTTAAAGTAGGTGGTGAAGTACTCCTCCATTGTACTGGTATGCATTGTTTAGCTGCATTCACTAGGTGGAGTGTGAGGGACTTACGGTATGCATGTTGCGAGATTGTAGAGTGGTGTAATAAGTATTGCGATGGTGTATAAGATAGGGTGTAAGTAGTGACATGGCATATCACCTCATGGACTTTTTTCCAGAATTTTTGTATCTGTGGACAGGTCCACCAAATATGGAGCAATGAACCCACTTCATTATTGCATCTCCAGCACATGGGAGAAACAGAGGGATGGTATAGGTGGATCTTGTCTGGTGTGTTGTACCATCTTGAGCATATTTTGTAAGAATTTTCTTGTGCTGATACATTCACTGAACCTTTATGGATGTGTTCGTAAATGTTTCCTCAGTCTTCCGTTGATAATTGTATCTCAAGTTCTGTTTCCCATTTTTGGTTGGCTGCTTTAATCGTGGAGTCTTGGTCAGGAAAGAGTAGCGAATAGACCTCTGAGATGAGATGTCTTTGTGGAGGTGTACTTGTGCAAAGCGCTTCAAAGGGAGTTAGGTCTCTAAACCATTGAGAAGTGGGTTTGGCATTGGTCAGAAAGTGTCTGGTTTGTAGAAATTTGTAAAATGGTATATGATATTCAGGGAAGTGTGCAGGTATCCTATCATAAGGATAAAGTACACCCTTGTGAAAAAATTGTGAGGCTCTAAGAGGACTATGGGCTAGGGTTTGAGATCGATCCTGAAATGGCACTCCAGGTGTGAAGTCTGGGTTATTAGTCAAGGGGGTCATCGGTCCTGGAGAGGAGCACCATCCCAGTTTTTTGGAAATTGTTGTGAAAGCTTGAATAGTGGGTCCGGTCAATGGGTGTGTAGTGTATTCTTTAGGTAGCGAATTTGCATCAATCCAGGGTAAGTGAGAAAGGGGTAGGTGGGCGGAGGATTTTTCAATGTTAACCCAATCTTTAGTGGATTTGTGTATATGCCAATCGATAATTCTCGTAAGGCGGCAAGCCCATTGGTATTTCTGGATGTCCGGGAGGCCGAGGCCTCCTTTTGGTTTGGGGATAGTCATTCTATTCCAGCTCAGTCTGGGGGATTTTGCTGCCCATATAAAGCCACGACATATTCGTTTGTATGTGGTAAAAAATGATGAGGGCAATTTGATTGGGATGGTCTGAAGTACATACAGTATTCTCGGCAATATATTCATCTTAACGATGGCAATCCTTCCAAACCATGAGAAAGGGCCTGATGACCACTTAAGGAGATCTTTTTGAATAGTATTTAGTAAAGATAAATAATTTTTGTCATATAACTCCTCTAAGTGTGTTGGTATTTGGATTCCTAAGTAGGTAAGGGCATGGGCTTCCCATTGGAAAGGGAAATTTGTTTTACATTGTGTCACTAATGTCTTTGGGAGGGAGATATTCAGAGCTTTAGACTTTGTGAAATTGATTTTTAAGTTTAAGAGTTCGTTGAAGGAAGCAAAATCTTTTAATAGGTTGGGTATAGTTATCAAGGGTTCTGAGAGGAAAAGTAGGATGTCGTCTGCGTAAGCAGCTATTTTATACTGTTTATTGTTAATGTCAATACCTTTAATGTCAGGATTTGTCCGCAGTTTGCGTAAGATAGGTTCTAACGTGAGTACAAAAATAAGGGGTCATAACGGGCACCCTTGACGTGTACCATTCGACACGGAGAAGGCGTCCGTCAGGCGTCCATTAATTCTTATTCTAGCAGTAGGGCATGTGTATAGAGCCAATATCATTTGAAGAAATTGCAATGGGAGGCCCATTGCTTGTAATGTCGCTGCCATGTAGTCCCATGCTACCCTGTCGAACGCCTTCTCCGCATCAAGCGATAGGAGGAATCCCTGGCGTTTGTGTGAGTGAGATGACGGAAGGATATGATGGATATGTAGGGCTTTTATGGTGTTATCCCTAGCTTCTCTGCCGGGGACAAAACCAACTTGGTCGAGGGAGATGAGGTCAGGGATGATAGGGAATAGTCGATTCGCAAGAATTTTGGCATAAAGTTTAAGATCAACGTTAAGAAGGGATATAGGTCTATAATTAGTCACTAGTGTATCGTCTTTGCCGGGTTTTGGAATGAGGGTGATATGGGCTTCCAATAAATCTCTATTAGGGTGTGGGATATTAGAAAGTGCATTGAATGCCGTAACAAAATGAGAGGTAAGGATTTCTGGAAATGTTTTGTAATAGCCTACAGTAAGCCCATCTGGGCCAGGGCTTTTCCCTATTTTGAGTTGTTTTAATGCTGTTGTGGTTTCCTCAATATTAATAGGGCAATCAAGGGTCTTGGATGCTTCAGACGAAATATGTGGTATACCATGCTGTGACAAGAATGTAGATATCGCTTCCTGTCTATTTCGTGAGGGATTCTTAACTTCTGGTGTTGGTAGGTTGTAGAGTTTGGTGAAATAATTTACAAACTGTGTGGCAATGTCTTCCGGGGATGTAAAAGACTTCCCGCTAGGATCTTTAATCTCGTGAATGGTCAAAGCTGCCTTTCTACGTTGCAGGGCTTTAGCCATTAACTTACCGGATTTATTGCCACATTCATAATATAATTTTTGGGTGAAAATGTATTTGCGTCTCAGTGATTTATGCAATTCCTCTCTAAGTTCTTCCCTCACTTGCAGAAGTTCTGTAAGCGATTTAGTGGCCAGGGATGCTTTGTGAAGCCTTTCAAGGGCATGTATTTTGGAGGTTAAGGATGTTATATGGGCTTTTCGTTGTTTATTTTTGGATGCAGCTATTGAGATTAATTCACCTCTTATTACACACTTATGTGCAGCCCATACGATGGATGGGTTTGTTTCCTCAGTGGCATTTTCTTTGAAGTAGTGGACTAGTCTGTCATGAATTTTGGATGTAGTGTCCAGGTCTGTCAATAGCGAGTTGTCTAAACGCCATATCGAGTGTGAGGGTCGTGACATCGGGATATTTAATGTCAGTGAAATGGGATTGTGATCAGAAAGGATCATAGGGTCTATGGTCACATGTTTGAGAAAAGATAAGTCATTTTGGGAGATAAAAAGGTGATCGATTCTGGAATACTTGTTATGGGGTGGTGAAAAAAATGTAAAATCTCTATCATTTGGGTGAAGTGTGCGCCACATATCATGTAATGTCAACTCTTGTAACTGTTGTTTGATCGCTCTTAGAGCTCTATACGGCAAGGATGTTGTGCCAGTTGAGGAATCCTGGTGGGGGTTTAGCGTTACATTGAAATCACCACCCAGTACAAGGATGCCAGAGAAGAATTCCGTGAGCAATTGTAAGGTTTCTCTAAAAAATGTGTTAGGAGCATATATGTTCGCGAGAGTGATGGGCTTGTTATGTAATGTTCCTTTAAGGAATAGGTATCTACCATTAGGGTCTTGCATGGTTTCTGTGATTAGCAAAGGACAATGTTTCGAGATTAGTATAGCAACCCCTTTTGTTTTGGAAGAGACATTGGAGGCATGGTACATTGTAGGGTAGCGATAGTTCCCCAGTTTGGGTACATTGTCAGCACGGAAATGAGTTTCCTGTATAAATGCGATTTGTGTTTTATTTTTGTGTAGAGAATTTAACAGTTGTGATCGTTTTTCGGGAGTATTCAGGCCTCTGATGTTTATGGAGTCAATTCTTATTTGGACATTAGTTTGTGTCTCACTATGGTTTGTCTTCTTGCGGATAGCATGGTCATTATCTGCCATGTTAGTATTGGCGGTAGGGCGTCAAACTTTCAGTTAAAATAGGGAGACTGTGGTTCTTCCGATGGGGGTGGAAAGCCTAGACTGAAGCTGTGTGTTTATATAGAGGAGAGTGAAAGTATAGGGATGGGGAAGGGTGAAAGTAACTAACCTTATCTACGACGAGAAAGGTCAGAAAAATACAGTGCACAGTTAGTGTGAAAAGGATCAGATACCAGCCTGAGCCTTTTCACTGCACTGTGTGGGGGTTGGGTTGTATCGAGCTACGGATCTACTGTGAGTTGTACGGAAAGGTGGTAATCCGCCGTTGCATTCTACTTAGTGCTAGAGAAGGAGGGGGTCGGGTCAATAGTTTAAAATTATAATGTCAACTATATCAGCCTCAATCATGTTATCAGTCTCTAAAGCTTTGTATAGTGTAGAGAGTAATATAGATGAGAGAGGAAACCCCTTAGCTGTAGGAATACAGTCTAAATCAGTGTGTTGTGAGCGGGATACATCGTAAGGTTCAGTGTGTGAGTGTGCATTCAGTGGGTTGTTATGTCATGAGGGTAACCTGTATTGTCACAAGCCATAGTAAAGTGTGGGCTCAGTGACAGGTGAACACATAACATATTGCCATTAGTCAATTAAAGCAAACTAAAGCAAACTAATCTGCGAGACCAGTATAAGCGTAAAAACATAAACAGTAAAACCTGTGGAACTACTGTGTAAATACTAGCTCATGCACTGTAGTTGAAATGCGTTCCTCCAGAATTGGGCACATTCTTTTTGCTGACACCTGTTCTCTCCACATTTAAAATGAGATGTTTCCAAGCAGCCTAAATCTCTTATATAGATGTGTATGAACGAGTGGTGCGAGGCAAAAATGTGCAAGGGTAACCTTTTTCTAGAGGTGTCATCCTCAGTGGCAAATGCATTCCTCCTGTCAGTATCTTCATTTGTATCAGTTTACATTAGAATTCAGTCCACTTCCGTATGCATCTACCATCAAAGGGAGATACCCATTATGAACCGGTAGTGTGATTCACAACATGTATTCTGCAGTGAAAAGAATAGGCCGGTAATATATTAAAGAGTATGCTTTTCTAAGGGCGTGGTAGTGCCTTATATATTGGAGAGGTGCATCAATTAGGTGTTTGCAATAATGGAGAGGAGAGGATGCAGTGTGAAGGAATAGTATATTTTATAGGATATAATTTGGCGCCCTCGTTGTGTGTAAATGTGTGGCCTACACAGCATAGGAGGAGCTAGTGAGATATAGGTTAACCAAACAACGTACCTTACAGTATTAGCTATCTTTGTGTACAGCTGTATAATTTACACACCAACCTGTAATATGAGAGATTCGCATTCTGCCCACTACCGTTGAAGCATACAACAGTTATCTTTACTCATATTATATATAGTTTATAATATCGAGTTTAGGTTAGAGGCTTGAGTCTACTTGAATCTGCAGTTACAAGCATTGACGATGTTCGCAGCATATAGATAGATGTCTGTATGATGTACACTGTATACAGTAGAGTGTCAGAGCACACAGGGCTGGTTGACTGTGATGCAGAAGTATTTGGCAGCCAGAGCTCATTGCGGGCAGGTACAGAGTTCAGGCAAAGTGAAATGTGCATTGTCTGAAGGAGACTGTGCAGTGCTAGTATACAGTTGAAATTCTATGCAAAAGAGATTGAGGTAACCAACCTCTGAAACTGAATAGGGGGTTTCACAGTGTGGGTAACATATATTCTGGCAAAACTACAGGAACCGGAATAGGTGAATGTCATCACGGAGTGTGGAAACTGGGGTATATAATCTGAAATCACGGGGGCCATCTTAAATAGGGCAGGTATCAGTAGTCTCTACGGGCTCTCCGAGAACGTGAGGAATCCATAGGGCTGTGGCGTTGTTGAAAGCCTTGATGTCCCGTGTGCGATCTGATGCCGGATGGAGACCTCCTTCTGCGTGAGCGTGAATCCTGTGCTTCCATCGGTTCTTCCTGCATGGGATGTCGTCCTGCAGCCTGATGTCGGAAGTCCGCATACCAGTTTGGTACCTCAACCAAAGGTATCCCCAGGCTATCACAGAAGTGAGGCAGGTCTTCAGGCACTTTTAGGAATGCAGTACGGCCGAGATGGGTAGCTGCCAGGCAGAAGGGAAATTTCCAGCGGTATATAATCCCATTGGTGCGTAACTCATCTAGCAGTGGTTTCAGGTCCCTGTGCTGCTGTAATGTTTCCTGATAAGTCCTGAAAAATCTGAAGCTGGGCGCCATTGTATAGTATCGGTTGTTTAACCCTTGCTTGTCTCAGGATATCTTCTTTTATCCTGTAATCCACAAGACAACAAATTATATCCCTGGGTGGGTCATTGTCTCTGCCTTTGGGGCGTAATGCCCTATGGATTCTCTCCATTTCTATGCAGGTTTGAGGCGGCCTTTCCAGCAGGTTATTGAACAGTTCAGTCACAGCAGGGGTCAAGTGATCCGCATCAATGGACTCCGGCATGCCTCTCACACGGAGGTTATGTCTGCGACTGCGGTTGTCAAGGTCTTCAATGCGGCGTTGTGTCTCTCGTAGCTGCATGGTATGCGTGTCTATCCGACGTGTTGCTTTGCGGAGTAAGTTATGTTTCGCTGTGGTTTTTTCCACTTCAAGAACACGGTCATTCAGGGTGTGGATATCTACTCTTAATTCCGGTGGAATGAAAGAGTGTCCTTGATGTCAGTAGCAATCGCCCTCAGATCATGTATGTTGAGGGATGGTGGTTGCGGATTAACCTGTGGACCCGTGGTTAGAGGGGGTGATATCTGTGATGTGGAGAACTGTCCCCTGTGCTGCTGAGGCCTGTGAGGAGTTATGACGGGACGACGCCATGTTGCTTCTCTGCGCCCTGAACATGTCAGGGATGTTTTGGTTTGAATTCCCGGTGGTTTTGCGGGGTGAGCGGGACCGTGAGGTAGAAGTGTGTCGGGAGGCTGTTCCCATCGTATCACTGACAGGTATAGTGATATTTACCTCCGGTATGACTGCTGAAAAGAATGCAACGGCGGGAGCTGTTCTCTCAGGCAGCCATCTCCTAGCTCGGCCAAGCCACGCCCCTCTGATGCTTTATCACCAATCCTTGTTTCCCTAAAAACCCCAAATTTTCAAAATCCAATTGTCATTGGGACAGAAAGTGAGGTGAAATCTTCTGAATAGGGGCACAGACAGCAAAACTGTCAGGGTATCACCGGCACCAGACATGGGCGTCGGCGCGCGCCTATGCGCCGGCGCGCTCCATTGCACACTTCCCAGCAAGATCGTGGTGTTCCCGGGCGTCAGCGCGGCGCTAGGGCGCGCGCGGGTACGCGGCGCTCGGGCGCGCGCGCGTGTGCACGTGCGCGCGTACGGGCGTGCGCGCGTTCGCGATAGCGCCGGTTTGGCGCCAAAGTGCATATAAAAATCCCCCTGTGCCTCTGGCACATTGCTGCTTCGTCTCAGCTTGTGATTTGTGTAAACCTTGAACCTGATTGCTGTTACCCGTCTGACCCGGCTTGTTTGACTATCCGTCCTGCTCCTATCCGACCCGGCTTGCCTGACTACTCTTCTGCTACCTGCCTGATATCGTTGCCAACCTCCGCCTGCCTACCGACTCTGCCTCTGCCTGCTGTTTGTGCCTGTCTCATACCCGTGCTGACCCGGACTGTCTGACCCTGCTTGTGCCTGCTGTTGTCCCTTGCTGTTGCACCTTCAGCTCCAGCTCCAGTGATCTCTGCATCTACAAGTGTTCCAGTGTGCTGCATCCAGTGTCTACCTGATCTGCAGTCCAGCCATCCCTGAGGGATCTCTCACCACATCTGCTCCAGAGACTCCGCTCTACAGGCACTCCTACCCCACTGTGCTCAGGAGACTACTGTCCCCACTCCAGTGGCTCCTGAACCAGCGTTGTATGAGAGGTCTTCTCCTACAAGTCAGGCTCTACTACCAGGTACCTAACAGTACGAAGCAGCCATGTCTGAGCCTGCAGGAGATACCTCTCCAATGAAGGAGATATGCACACACCTGGCGGCTCTCACCCAAGCAGTACAAGCTCTTCAGGACAATTACAGCAGACTGGAAGGACAAGTTCAGAACCTGGCGGGGTCCAACCCTTCTGCCTCTTCTTCTGCTGCTGCTCCAACACAGACTGCTTCAGGGCCCGCAGTTGTGATGCTCCCGCCTGAACCACGGGTCCCCATTCCAGAAAGATTCTCTGGGGACCGGGCTAAGTTTCGGACCTTCCGCAATGCTTGCCAGCTCTTTTTTGCCTTACAGCCCAGAACTTTTTCACTGGAAGCCACTAAGGTTGGATTTGTCATTTCCCTCCTGCAAGGGGAACCTCAGACCTGGACCCATCGTTTACTTGAAGGGGACTCGGCTCTAACCCAATCCTTATCCGCCTTCTTCCAAGCCATGGCACAATTATATGAGGACCCTCAGCAGACTGCTTCCGCTGAATCTGCCCTGTTCGCGCTCCAACAAGGCTGCAGACCCGCGGAGGACTATGTTACTGAATTCAGACGTTGGAGCGCGGACACACAGTGGAATGACGCGGCCTTGCGTCACCAGTTCCGCATTGGACTGTCTGAAAGTTTGAAAGACGAACTTGCTCGTGTAGGTGTTCCAAATACTTTAGAGGCCTTGATCACCCTAACCATTCAGATCGATCGTCGCCTCCGAGAACAACGATCTGAACGAACAGTTCAACCAAACCGCCCGACCTGGATGACAGCCCGAGCTCCGATGCCTGCAACACGCTACTCCCCTGCATCCAGTCCTAATCCAGTCAATACCACACCAGATACCTCTGAACCCATGCAACTAGGGGTGATGCGACCTGCTCTGTCTTCTGAAGAACGTGCCCGACGTCGGCAATTAAATCTGTGCCTTTACTGTGGTGGAACCGGGCATTTTGTCCATAATTGCCCAGTTAGAATGAGTAAGTGTCCATCTCCTATACCTACCAGTTTTTCTGCTTTATCTACCAATTCTACCCATCTTGCCATTCTTCTCTCGTTACAGCTTCAAGAAAGGACACTCCAAGTCAACGCAATTATTGACTCCGGGGCATGCAGCTGCTTTATAGACTTAAGCTTTGCTAAGCAGCATAACATTCCTTTACAGACCAAGACCCATGGACTTTCTGTCTTCCTTGCCGACGGCTCTCGTATCAGATCTGGACAAGTGACGCAAGAGACTCTGCCATTACCCACTACAATTGACTCTCAACATAAGGAATTGCTGATCCTGGACGCCATTACCTCCCCTATGTTCCCCATTATCCTGGGCATTCCCTGGCTCCGGGCTCACAACCCACACATCCATTGGGTCTCTGGAGTAGTGAAATTCCTGTCTTCTTACTGCCAGGATCACTGTCTGGCGAAGGATCTGGATTCCCAGGCTACCCTGCTGTGCCTGGACACCGACCAGAAAAATTGTCAGGTCATTCCCAAACAGTATCATGATTACATTGATGTTTTCAGCAAGAAGGGGGCCGACTCTCTTCCACCTCATCGCCCCTACGATTGCCCCATCGAATTGCTGCCGGGATCCGAAATTCCCTTCGGACGCATCTTCCCTCTATCCGAGAAAGAACAAGAAGTGCTGAAGTCTTACATAGATGAAAACTTGGCCAAGGGGTTCATTCGCCATTCCACTTCTCCAGCAGGTGCGGGTATATTCTTTGTTGCTAAAAAAGACAAATCTCTCCGCCCGTGCATTGACTACCGAGAACTGAATAAGATCACGGTCGAGAATCGGTATCCCCTACCTTTGATACCCGAACTGTTTCAGAAATTAAGGACTGCCGTTATTTTTACTAAGCTTGATCTGAGAGGGGCCTATAATCTGATCCGTATTCGGGCTGGGCATGAGTGGAAAACAGCTTTTCGGACCCGATTCGGGCATTATGAATATTTAGTCATGCCTTTTGGACTCTGCAATGCCCCTGCGACTTTTCAACACCTGATTAATGACGTGCTTAGAGACTTCCTAGACCTATTTGTGATTGCATATCTAGATGATATTTTGATCTTCTCAGAATCCTTGGATCTCCATCGAAAACATGTTTGCCAAGTGTTGGGTCGTCTCCGCTTACACAGACTTTATGCAAAAGCGGAGAAATGCGAGTTTGAGCAAGAAAGCATTCAGTTCTTGGGCTTGATCATCTCCTCCACTGGCATCAGGATGGATCCACAGAAGGTGTCTGCTGTTCTGGACTGGCTGGTACCCCTGGACAAGAAGGGGGTGCAACGATTCATCGGGTTTGCAAATTTCTACAGAAAATTTATCAGGGGTTTTTCTGCGATAATCGCACCAATCACTCAACTAACCAAACAAAATACCCGTTTTTCCTGGAATCACCTAGCCCAAGAGGCTTTTGAGAACCTCAAGAGACTATTCACCTCAGCACCTATCCTCAGTCATCCTGAACCATCCCTGCCATTTATTTTGGAAGTGGACGCTTCTGAAATAGCGGTCGGAGCGATACTCTCACAACGAAGGGGCAGTAAAGACGATATGCATCCTGTGGGGTTTTTCTCCCGAAAACTTTCCTCCGCGGAGAGGAACTATGATGTTGGAGACCGGGAGCTTCTTGCCATCAAAACTGCATTAGAGGAGTGGAGGTACCTGCTGGAGGGGGCTATGCATCCAGTACTAATTTATACTGACCACAAAAATCTAGAATATCTACGTTCCGCTAAAAGGCTAAGACCCCGACAAGCCCGCTGGGCGCTGTTTTTCTCACGCTTTTCCTTCCACATTACTTATCGGCCAGGTTCAAAAAATGTCAAACCAGACGCATTATCACGTATGCATGACAACCCAAAAGACTCATCTGCTCCGGATACCATTTTACCGGCAAATAATTTTCTGCTCATTCAAACTGATCTCCTCTCCCAGATTAAGGAAGCTTCCTCTGAATCAGCCAGACCCACAGGGATTACTTTAAGTAACAGGGACGGACTATTCTGGAAAGGGAGCCAAATTTTTGTCCCTGAGGAGGTTCGGGTCAAGGTCTTAGCACTTCTTCACGATCACCCGCTGGCAGGTCACTTTGGGGTTCGTAAAACCATGGAGTTGGTACAGCGTACCTTCTGGTGGCCCAATTTAAAGGACTTTTGTGAGAAATATGTTAGTTCGTGTCCTATCTGTACCCAGAATAAAACTTCCAGGAGTCGAGCTTGGGGCCTGTTAAAACCCTTACCGGTACCCGATAGGCCTTGGAAAATGATATCCATGGACTTTATTGTAGAGCTGCCATGTTCTGAGGGATGTTCTGCAATTTTTGTGGTAGTTGATCGTTTTACCAAAATGGCCCATTTTCTTCCATTAAGAGGAACTCCGTCAGCTATGGAAACTGCTCACGTCTTCATCAAGGAGATCGTTAGACTCCACGGAATCCCCGTAAACATAACCTCTGACAGAGGGGTACAATTTACCTCACGCTTCTGGAGAGCCCTGTGTGAGTCTTTAAAAATCAAGCTGGCTTTGTCATCGGCCTACCACCCTCAGACCAACGGTCAGACGGAGAGGACCAATCAGACTCTTGAACAGTATATTAGATGTTTTACTTCCTTTTCTCAAGATGATTGGGTGTCCTTGCTGCCCTTGGCAGAATTTGCCTACAATAACGCCAAGCACTCAGCCACTGGTCAATCCCCCTTCTTCGCTAATTATGGGTTCCATCTAACCTTTTTACCCGATTTCCTTCCAGAGTCCTCAGTTCCAGCAGTGCAAAGTACGGTAGACTTCATCAATCGTAACAACCAGATGTTGCAGGAAACAGTGTCCAAGGCTCAGGCGGACAGCAAGAGGATCTTTGACCGAAGGAGAAGAGGGGAATTGAAGCTTCAGCTGGGCGATCAGGTATGGCTTTCTACAAATAATATCAAACTAGCTTGTCCTTCTAAAAAGTTGGCACCTAGGTTTATGGGACCTTTTCCGGTTAGGAGGAAAATTAATGAAGTCTCGTATGAACTGACTTTGCCTGACTCTCTTAAAATTCATCCTGTGTTTCATGTGTCCTTGCTCAAGCCTGCTGTACCTGATCCCTTTCCTGGTAGAGGGACTAGACCTCCTGAACCTATTTTGGTTGACGGTAACGAGGAATTTGAAGTTGAAGCTATCCTCGATTGCAGGAAAAGACAAGGGCAGATCCAGTTCCTAATCAAATGGAAGGGCTACGGCCCAGAAAATAATTCATGGGAACCTGATAGCAATGTGCATGCTAGACGTTTAGTTCGAGCCTATTTTGCTAACCATCCTGAAAAAAGACTTTTGGGCACCCGGAGGTTGCCCCTTGGGGGGGGGCAATGTCAGGGTATCACCGGCACCAGACATGGGCGTCGGCGCGCGCCTATGCGCCGGCGCGCTCCATTGCACACTTCCCAGCAAGATCGTGGTGTTCCCGGGCGTCAGCGCGGCGCTAGGGCGCGCGCGGGTACGCGGCGCTCGGGCGCGCGCGGGTACGCGGCGCTCGGGCGCGCGCGCGTGTGCACGTGCGCGCGTACGGGCGTGCGCGCGTTCGCGATAGCGCCGGTTTGGCGCCAAAGTGCATATAAAAATCCCCCTGTGCCTCTGGCACATTGCTGCTTCGTCTCAGCTTGTGATTTGTGTAAACCTTGAACCTGATTGCTGTTACCCGTCTGACCCGGCTTGTTTGACTATCCGTCCTGCTCCTATCCGACCCGGCTTGCCTGACTACTCTTCTGCTACCTGCCTGATATCGTTGCCAACCTCCGCCTGCCTACCGACTCTGCCTCTGCCTGCTGTTTGTGCCTGTCTCATACCCGTGCTGACCCGGACTGTCTGACCCTGCTTGTGCCTGCTGTTGTCCCTTGCTGTTGCACCTTCAGCTCCAGCTCCAGTGATCTCTGCATCTACAAGTGTTCCAGTGTGCTGCATCCAGTGTCTACCTGATCTGCAGTCCAGCCATCCCTGAGGGATCTCTCATCACATCTGCTCCAGAGACTCCGCTCTACAGGCACTCCTACCCCACTGTGCTCAGGAGACTACTGTCCCCACTCCAGTGGCTCCTGAACCAGCGTTGTATGAGAGGTCTTCTCCTACAAGTCAGGCTCTACTACCAGGTACCTAACAAAAACAAATGTTACAGGGGTGATGATAACCCTTCCCTATGTTTTCCAAAAAGCTTAAAAATAGATCTTTTGGCTGGAGCTACACTTACCACATGTACCTGTTCCAAATTACAAACAGATTCAACTTAAGAACAAACCTACAGTCCCTGTCTTTCTTGGGACCGCCTGTATACTGCTGTTCAGAGTGTATAGGGCCTGGGGGCCCCACGCCTTTTCTTTTTTTAATTTGGGTGTTCCCCTAATATCCATACAAGACCCAAAGGGCCTGGTAATGGGCTGGGGGGTTACCTATGCCATTTTTCTCAATAATTTTCATCCATATTGCCAGACCCGACATTACATTACAGCCGCCACTTAACAGGCATACCATAGACACCCCCCAGGTACGATATTTAAAGGAATATTTAGCTTTTATTTTTTTCACTTTAAGCATCAATAAAATCACTGCTCCCGAAAAAACTGCCGTTTTTAAAACTTCTTTTTGCATTGATACATGTCCCCTGGGGCAGGACCCGGATCCCCAAACCCTTTTTAGGACAATAACTTGCATATTAGCCTTTAAAAGTTGCACTTTTGATTTCTCACGTTCGAGTCCCGTAGACTTTAACAGTGTTCGAAAGTTTGCACGAACTTTCAGTCTGTTCGCATGTTCTGGATGCGAACCAAACCGGGGGGTGTTTGGCTCATCCCTAAAAGCAGAAGAAAATTGGCAATAAGGATTTGAGCAACTTTGACAATGGCCAAATTGTAATGGCAAGACGACTGGGTCAGAGCAACTACAAAACTGCAGTTCTCCGGTGGTCAGGGCCTACCTAAAGTGGTCCAAGATAGCAAAACCAAAGAACCAGTGATAGGGTCCTGGCTGTTCAAGGCCCATTTATGCTTGTGGAGAGTGAAGCCTGGCCCGTGTCCACAGCCAAAAGTGCCTACAATGGACATGTGAGCATCAGAACTGGAGCAATTTAAGAAGGTGGCCTGGCCTGATGAATTTAGAAATGGTTTGAAAAACACAACAATGAGTTTGAGGTGCTGACTCCAAATTTAAATCCAACCAAACATCTGTGGGAAGTGCAAGCAAAACAAGTCTCCAATGAAGCCCCACCTCACAACTCACAGGCTTGGTGCCAGATATCACACCATACCTTTAGAGATCTAGTGCCTTCATGGGTTATGGTGGGTGACCATAATGTTATTGCTGATCAGTGAATCTGCCCCTTTCAAGTCATCCAACCTCAACCATGCTTAGTAAATGTAAATGACCCCCTCACCATCAGGCAGGTCTTGAACGCTATTTCACACAATAGATTGCTGTCCCTTTAAGATAATATATCCATAGCCTGAAAAGAAGGAGTGGGGCCTATTAGACCTATTAGATATTTGGATATATTATCTTAAAGGAACAGCAACCTGTTTTGTAAAATATGGTTCAAGACCTGCCTGATGGTTACATAGTTACCTAGGTACAGAAAAAATGGTCCCCAAAAACACTAGGTACAAAAAAATGAATACATTTATTAGTATCAAAAAGATGGATTTAATTCCAATTAAAAGAATTTTACCAGGGGTTCAGGTTCCCCCCGACAAGGAAATACACAGAGCCTCTTGGACATTGCATGTCTAGCATGCTTACATCTAACAAAAACAAGTACAATATAAAACAAAAATGACAAAAAACTTCCAGACGCCAAGTATTCTGGCACACAGGATACTACCATGGCTAACCGCCATCTATGGTAGTTCTCCTGTGTGTGAACCCCTTGGAAGCTGGAGCTGGGGTATGAATAATATCTCTGGCGGCAGGGCCGGACTGGGCATAAAAACCAGCCCTGGAAATAATTTCATAGCAGCCCCAGTGGCGTAGCGTTGGTTGTCCACACCCAAGGCAAGTAATTTGCCCGCGGACATTTAGCACTCCGAGTCCCTTCCACTCATACAGTATATTTAGCATAAGGTACCCTTATGGTACCTCTTAGGATGTACCACTCTTTCTATTTGTTCTCCTTTTCTTCCCTATATATCGCTCTCTATCCATCTGTCATGTTCTTTCTCACCCGCTTTCTTTGTTCCTCCCCCTCTTTTCATTCCTTCTCCTCCTCTTTGTTTTTTTTCCCTCTCTCACCTCTATATCTATACACACACATACACTGTACGTATTTACACCTATATCTATATTGCACCGAATGAATAATTGTCTTTTGGGGGAGGGTGGATTCCAATGTGAAATGTGCCTTGGCCATAGCACCCACCATAAAGCATTCTCCCTCTGTACTGGTCCAGGACTGGGGGCTGTAATATACTTCTGCTGTGGCAGATGGGGAAGTGTATACAGTGTGTGTGTGTATCATGTGTGTGTCCTCTCCTGCAGGGATTGCAGACACATTACAGGAGATGGTCATAGACTGCAGACACAGTACAGGAGATGGTTAGAGACTGCAGACACAGTACAGGAGATGGTCAGAGACTGCAGACACAGTACAGGAGATGGTCAGAGACTGCAGACATAGTACAGGAGATGGTCAGAGACTGCAGATTTTGTACAGGAGATGATCAGAGACTGCAGACATAGTACAGGAGATGGTCAGAGACTGCAGACATAATACAGGAGATGGTCAGAGACTGCAGACATAGTACAGGAGATGGTAAGAGACTGCAGACATAGTACAGGAGATGGTCAGAGACTGCAGACATAGTACAGGAGATGGTCAGAGACTGCAGACATAGTACAGGAGATGGTCAGAGACTGCAGACATAGTACAGGAGATGATCAGACTGCAGACATACTACAGGAGATGGTCAGAGACTGCAGACACAGTACGGGAGATGATCAGAGACTGCAGATATTGTACAGGAGATGGTCAGAGACTGCAGACATACTACAGGAGATGATCAGAGACTGCAGACATGGTACAGGAGATGGTCAGAGACTGCAGACATGGTACAGGAGATGGTCAGAGACTGCAGACATAGTACAGGAGATGATCAGAGACTGCAGACATATTACAGGAGATGGTCAGAGACTGCAGACATAGTACAGGAGATGGTCAGAGACTGCAGACATAGTACAGGAGATGGTCAGAGACTGCAGACATAGTACAGGAGATGGTCAGAGACTGCAGACATATTACAGAAGATGGTCAGAGACTGCAGACATAGTACAGGAGATGGTCAGAGACTGCAGACATAGTACAGGAGATGGTCAGAGACTGCAGACATAGTACAGGAGATGGTCAGAGACTGCAGACATAGTACAGGAGATGATCAGAGACTGCAGACACAGTACAGGAGATGATCAGAGACTGCAGATATTGTACAGGAGATGGTCAGAGACTGCAGACTTAGTACAGGAGATGGTCAGAGACTGCAGACATAGTACAGGAGATGGTCAGAGACTGCAGACATATTACAGGGGACAGTTAAGGATTGCAGACATGATTGATTCAGGAGCTGGTCAGAGACTGCATTTAAAGCTGAACTCAGTGTACAGGTATATAGTATTGCAGGGTTGCTCCACTCTATTTAAACCATCTCTGCAAGATCAAGTCAGTCATTTTCCTTTGAAAGTACAAGTGACAGAAGAAAACATCACATCCAGTTTCCAAAATACAAATTTTCTTGCAAACACTGAACTGCTCAAGATTAGATGAGGACAGTAACCATTTAATAGGTCTGTGAAGGAAGCTTTTAGCCTAATCCAGCAGTAAATCCTCAAAAAAAAAAAAAAAAAAAATTAAAAAAAATATCAATCTGTGCAGCACACAGAGCTCTGGCTAAATAGCTGATTATAAGCTGAAATAGTTAACAGCCATGTGTCCCTGTTCTGATAGAATGCTGCTGCAGTGTCTTCCAGAGATCTTATCAGTGTGATCAGACAATGTGCAGGTCAGGTTAGGCAGATAAAAAAAAGTAACCAGGGAGACAAGAATGAGGGGAGACTGATCGGTAACCTGCACACTGCCTGATCACATAGATATCTGGAATACACTGCAGCTGGCCAGCAACATGTAACCGTGCTCCAGATGATCCCGTTTTTTCCTTTTAGCCAGAGTTCAGTGTCCTGGAGAACTTGCATTGTTGTCATACCTCCTTGTATCTCCCTCCTGCTGTCCCGATTCACTCTCACTCCAGCACTTACGGTCAGTGTGAGGCACTTACACTGCCTGCTGATAGGCTGTGGATGGACGGGAGGAGAAGCAAGTCCTCCATTGTACTCCCCTAAGCAGCGCTATTGGCTGTGGGTTCCCTACTAAGAGAAATGATTAGTCCATTGCTCAGAGAACACACAGTGTCCATGCTCCCTCCCTCCTGCATTATCCTCCTGCACAGCACAGACCTGCCTGCCGCACGATAGCCACGTGCTCTTCTGTCCCTCCACTGCTAGAATTCATTTCCTCAGCCAGCCCCGCCTCCTCTTCACAGCTCCTAGCCGACAGCGGCCACAGGGAAACCAGCCTACCGGGAAATCTCCCGCTATCCCGGTAGGCCAGTCCGGCCCTGTCTGGCGGTACTAGATGTACAAATGCAGCCCCATTTAATCATGAAGGGAAGAATATGACGCTGGTTACCATGTGCAAGGAGAAATTCCTTGGTATATGGAAAGATATAAATTATTATAGACAGCTGCTTATTGGGCAAAGCCCTATAATTCTGATTCTCCAATGCTGAATCTCAGGTATCCAAATAGATCATGGGTTAATGGCGGTGTTGAAAGTATGAAGTGGGAGGCTATACACTGTAGCTCTGCAGGTTGAAATGGGATTGAAGGTACACACCTGACTGGTGATTGATGGCCACTTGGCATTCCTTACAATCGTGCAGTGCATGTGTACATTGGCCGACTAAGTGCACTATCTATGCTGCTCATAGGGAGGTATAGGTGCTTTTACTAAGGATCCTGAGTTGCCTAGGGATCATGTATATGACAATAATGCTTTAGGTTAGACATACGTCCAAAGTCATGTCTTTGCATTAGGGATATACAGAGATATCAGTCACAACCTGAAAAGCATGTGTACTTTAAGCCTGCCCGACATGTGCCGCCAGCTGATCCCAGCCGTAGCAGGTCTGCACGATGAGTGCCCAGCTCCCCGCTGGTCTCATAAGTTCCCGCAACTCTTGTGTGGTGCAAAAGCAGGCGAGCGCTGACACCTGTTGTGTCGACAATGGGATCCGCTCACCGGCCTGTACGTCCTCCTCTCTCAGCTCACCAACCCTACAAGGGATACCGCGGGTGGCATCTTGTGAAGTTGATGACGTCAACGTGTTTCGCAATATGGTTTCTTAGCTGCTATCTATTCATCAGATATTGCACAGAAAGTATTGTTTTAGTTGAACATACGGGCATCTAGAAAGAGAAGGGATCAGCAATGGCAGCCTCTTTGCACTTTTTGTACAGTTCTCGTTTAACCCATTTGCTGCCAGGTCCATACATTGCTTACATCGTTGCAGCCACCGAGATCGTGTGTAAATCCGCTGGTAGCCCCCCCCATATGTGCGATCCCACCATGTATCCATGGGCCCAGGACTGCCATGGCAGGTACCGTTGGGTAGGGGGGAGAGAGCTGAGCGGACACATGTCCGATCTCCTCCCCTTCTTGTTGGTGACCCAGAAGTGACGTGTTTGACCTCACTTTCAGGTCTCCCTGTCAGTTTCCCGAGCCGAGAATGCTATGTGATCTGCATTGCATTACATTCAGTGGAGCCTGTCACCCACAAATCATCACATAGGGGACTTTTTGTCCCCTAATGTGATAAAAAAAAAGTTAAGTAAAAATGTGTTTTAATTGTAAGTTGCTGCGTAAACTGTCGGAGCTATATAAATCTTGTATAATAATAATAATAATAATAATAATAATAAGTCACACCCAAGCACATAAAATCCCCCCAAATTTTTTTGAGGCCCCCCACCCCCACATGTACGCACGTATGAACGCAAACGCATATGTGCATTCGCATGAAAACGTTGATTGCGATACACATGTTACATATCACTGCACACGCCGGAATGAGAGCAATATTTCTTTCGTCCAGATGAAGCTACACACGTTTGTTTTGTGAAACGCGTTGACGTCACTCCGCCCAGACGTCACGCCTGCTGTCATCCCCCGTTGGGGCTAGCTGGCTCACGTATTGAGGGAGCGTTCCGCTCTACAGCTCGGAACAACCGCACGGAGGGCAACAGATGCACCTGTTTGGCCGGCCATCTACCTACATGAGCAGTACCTTTTGGCTCGCGGCTCGCGGATAACTTTTTGGGACAGTGTCCGGCACCGTACACAGTGGCAAGTGGAGCAGTTCATGACACAGGGGCTACTGCAATCCAGAGATACCCAAGGATTTCCAGACGGGACCCGGGAGCGGTAACGTACTCAGCCACCTGTTTGTGTATTTCTGCCCATGTTAATCTCCGGCTGACTTTACAACAGTACGGTTCTGCATATACACTTTGTAACGACACCCCGTGTATGAAAGGGGTTAAAGTCGTTTAGGACATTTCAAACCCAAACACAAAGGCAGCTACCGAACACTCCAATCAGCCGAACAAGGAACCCATACAAATAATCCACCCCAAAAACGAGACACAGCTCTGTCTTCAGGTTCCAAGCAGGAATGAATCTTTATTCAAAAAACACATGTTATACAGATCCCACTTTAAAACATTTCCCCCCACCCTTGGAAAACAGGGCGGGTTAAACTGTCCAATGACAATGGATACACAGGTCAGGTGTGCTTAACTTCTCATCAGTAAACAGTCTTAACAGGGGGGCTGCTGGAGGAATCCCCCCTCCCTCTTTCCTCACAGCAATACACATCCTGTGATCCAAGGCAGACAAACACAATAGAACATTGGAATACAGCCCCACCCAAAACTAGCACAGCAAACAGTACACAACACAATGAGACAGCACACTTTATATATACACACATATACAGCATTGAGTCTCTGACTAGCACAGATCATAGTGGGGTTCTCATTCACCTTGTGCCCCTATTAGTGACTCCCATCACAATGGCATAGCCAGGGTCCCCGGAGTCTGTGTGTCTTGGGGGACATGGACCTGAATCTAAAGTAACGCCACCTACAGGGTCCCCAGACATACAGCTCACAAAGAGCACCATCCCCCCCAATGCCAGGGCCCATAATCGGTTTGCAGGAGGCTAGCCATCAGTCCCCTCCAAAAGCCTCTTTTCCGGCTAGGTCTGTCACATTTCTCCCCTTTCGGCAGGAGACTAACACAGGAGGAGACCCCAGACGGGTTGACTCCGAAGTTAGTCAGTAGTTCCAGTCCCCCAATGCCGGTATCCACAAAGTACCCCAAATAAATTGTTCCAAACAGAGAATTACTCACCCAGCCAACCTCTGCATCTCTCAGAGAACATCCCCGCCGCTGGGGAGAGGCCTGGACTGGCCCTTCTCCCTGGAGTCTTTTCATCTGCTGGAGAGAAGATAGGGTGACTGGGCTCACTCCGTCACGCTGTTGGGGATCTGGGCCGACCGTCCAGCATCCCTGGGGTATACAAGTGGACACTGAAGTCCCATCCACTTTTGGTAAGTGAAAATCCCCCAGTGCTTGCAAAGCATGGCTGACATCCTCCTGTCCTAGTGCCGCACCAATTTTTGGGGTTGTGTCAGTAAAGACCGAAGTCCCTTCCACTACCACAAGAGCTCCCTCTTCTGTTAGGTGAGGGCAGAGGCTTGCAGCACTCTGCTCTGTTGCCAGCTCTTCTGCTGGATTGGTGGCATCATCCTGGGGTGCCATATGCTGCTGGGAAGGGACCATCTCCTTCTCACCCTGGGCCTCCGGAACCGCCGCAGGTGTAGGGCAGAGGTCTTGGACCCTCTGTCCGGTGACCAGCGCTTCAGCTGGGGAAGTTCCTTGTAACTCCACAAATACTGCTGTTGGTGCTGGGCAGAGCACAGTGAAGCCCGGCCTTAACACCAGCTCCCCCACCGGAGGCTCACCTGGCTGTTCCTCCCCAGCAGAAAAGTCCATCAAATCCCCTGTGTCTGCAACTGGTGTCTGGGGATAGAAGTTCACAATCTCATGTCCGTGGAACCCAGAAGATGGTATCAGTGCTGGGCAGAGGTTAGCAGAACTCTGCCCTGTTGTCAGCACTTCAGCTTTGGAGATGGCAATCTCCGGAGTTTCCACTGCCGATTCTCTGGCATGCTGCTGAACGCATTCTAGCAGTTTCCTGTATGCCCTTTCCAGATGCTGTTCCTTCCTTGGCAAATAGTCTAGATCAGGTTTAAGCTCTGAGACCCTTGCAAGACTGAACATAGCCTCTCTGTATTCTCGCAGGTCCTCCAGTGTAGGTTCCCCTTCATCGCCATACACAAAACAATCTGAAAGGCTCTCCCACAGCAATCCAGGGCCACCAAAGTCATATCCCTCCGGAGAGCATTCTGTTGTCTCCCCTAAATATTCCTCCTCCACGTGCCATTGCAGAGCCCGATACCGATTGTCCAGCTCTATTTCTTGCTGGACCAGCCTGTCCAACTCAGTCACCCATTGCTCCTGGGGCCGCTCTCCCAGGAATTGCATCCGTAACTGCCGTTGTTCACTGGCCCGCTGCTCTGGGGTTGGAAAGCACTTGCCCTGTTGTGTTGCAGCAAACTGGAGGGCTCTAATCCAGTGTCTTACCCGGATCTTCTGTCTGAGCTCCAGGTATTCATCCACAGACACAGTCCTGGGGATTGCTGAAAGGACGATCCGCAGCAGCCCGGGGAACTTTGATGCCAGATCCATATCTCCGCTGGGGTGACTGAAGTCTGCTATGCTGGGCCTTTTGGTTATGTTGGGTCTTTCAGCTCTATCCATTTCGACTAGTTCTGCGATAATGTCCCTCTTCTTACGGTTGTTGGCCGGTCGGCCCCGGTTCTCCAGTAAGTCCTTGAGGGAAGAGAGCTTTAGCCGTCCATACTGTGCTTCCATTGTCCTGTGTCCTCTTGTAGCTGTCCTTCTGGGCTGTGGGAATGATCCCACTGCTTGCCACCAGTGTAACGACACCCCGTGTATGAAAGGGGTTAAAGTCGTTTAGGACATTTCAAACCCAAACACAAAGGCAGCTACCGAACACTCCAATCAGCCGAACAAGGAACCCATACAAATAATCCACCCCAAAAACGAGACACAGCTCTGTCTTCAGGTTCCAAGCAGGAATGAATCTTTATTCAAAAAACACATGTTATACAGATCCCAGTTTAAAACATTTCCCCCCACCCTTGGAAAACAGGGCGGGTTAAACTGTCCAATGACAATGGACACACAGGTCAGGTGTGCTTAACTTCTCATCAGTAAACAGTCTTAACAGGGGGGCTGCTGGAGGAATCCCCCCTCCCTCTTTCCTCACAGCAATACACATCCTGTGATCCAAGGCAGACAAACACAATAGAACATTGGAATACAGCCCCACCCAAAACTAGCACAGCAAACAGTACACAACACAATGAGACAGCACACTTTATATATACACACATATACAGCATTGAGTCTCTGACTAGCACAGATCATAGTGGGGTTCTCATTCACCTTGTGCCCCTATTAGTGACTCCCATCACAATGGCATAGCCAGGGTCCCCGGAGTCTGTGTGTCTTGGGGGACATGGACCTGAATCTAAAGTAACGCCACCTCCAGGGTCCCCAGACATACAGCTCACAAAGAGCACCATCCCCCCCAATGCCAGGGCCCATAATCGGTTTGCAGGAGGCTAGCCATCAGTCCCCTCCAAAAGCCTCTTTTCCAGCTAGGTCTGTCACACACTTATACCACACCGGACAACTGCATATTCTGCTGTATACTACCCCGGACCCTGGCAACCGCAATCCATTAACTACATATGTAAGGCCGATACACCTCCATCAACAGTATGAATTGAGGTCCCATCTTAGGACTCATTTTTGCATCCTACTCCACGGCATATCACCCTCTCTGGTTCCCTCCCGTTTTTTTGTTTTTTTTTTCCTAATCCCCCCCCTCTTCCCTCCTTGCTCCCCACATCCTTCCATACCTCACCCTGAGCCGCCCCTCCCCCGGGGGAATTGATGTCTGCTCAGCAAACCTTACTCAGCATTGCTGTATACTTCTCATTGTGTTGGTTTGCGCAGACATCAATAGCCAAGACGTCCGGACGTTTTTGTTTTGTTGTGTAAGTCCCTATATGTTATATGTTCCCCATGTCTGTGCTTCTTGTTTTTGATCAATCCAGGTATTGATCAATTTTATTGGGGCAGGGTTACCTATTGGTCATGCTTTTGTATATATCTCCATGTTTTTCAACTTTGTACCTAATAAAGTAAACAAATATTCAATTGCTATTAACATACTTATTTAGATTGCCTCTCTCATGAGCCCCTCTTTTCTTTTGGTCCCCCTCTGTTTGGGACTATTTTTGGGTTATTAGTATATGGGGGCTGGAGGGCAACTATAGGTTTAGGTCACAGAATTTCATACATGTAAAACAAGCCTCATCATTCCATATTTGATTCAATATTTCTTATATCAGACCTCCTTCACAACGCTAAACTGATGACCTAAAGGGGGCTTTTCAAATGTTGCCTATAGAGAATATAGGGAACTGAAATTTGTCACCATTTAACGGGCGCATGCAAATTTAAGGTTTGACATGTTGGGTATCTACTTACTCGGTGCAGCCTCATCTTTATTAATTGCATTTGTGTGCCCTAAAATTAACTTTAGTGTATTTTTTACTCAATGTTTCCGTTTCCTAGACCTTTGCGGTAATATCATTTAACATAAAAAAATGAAAATACCACTATTTTATTGTTAAAAAAAGGGAACAACTATTTTTGACTCTCCTGATACTTATTTCCCTTAACTCAGCACTATGGAGCACAAATTCCAATAACATGCATACTGAAAAAAAGAAATAAAATAAAATAAAATTTAAACTCGAAATATTCAAACTTGAGGTAGCAGATGGTGATGAGAACAGAAAGTCCAAAACACACAGCTGGAGATCTTAGTGTTGTCTGGAAAACATGCACCTTCCACCAGATTCCTCTAACTCGTGTATCACACACCCCTCTGGGGTTTGAACTCACCAGACCTCTGTAATAATCAAGCCTTAACCGATAAACAGGGCTACCTCCACAAAATGTCCTCGATCGGAATCTCACACGAAATCTTCAGGTACCCAAAATATGAGAAGGAAACTCCACATTGTCCAGTCCCATTTTGAATTCTTATTACCGTAAATACTTCCGATTATAAAAACGTATGCTTTTTAAAGAACAATTATCACAATCCTTGCTCCTTGGTTGATCTTATAACCAGTTATCTTTTGTTATTGTCAAACCGTTTACTGAGGGGACATACGATGGTTCCGTAGTGTGCTCAGCCATCTATGCCGTCCCGCACCACTTCCGGTTTCCTCGCTCAGTTCTTTGGAACAAAAGGCCTTACTACGTCACTTCAGGTCGCTGTAAGATCACGCCCTATTTTATTCTCTAGAGTGTTTGCTTTCAGAAAATATACAAACACAAAAATAGCTCTGCCACAAAAAAGGGTTAATTTGTATATAACTTAATTTACATAGACCAGTGGAGATCACCATTGTTTTGGAAATTGTGTGTCTGAAAAAAAATCTCATCAAAGAAATTATGAACCCCAGCTAACAATATACTGTAGGACTCCATTTGTGTCCAAACCTATGGTTGTGCATATACAATACTAATACTCAAACATACTATCATCTATCAAATATAGAAGAACAGACCAAGGTAATAATACTATATCTATATGTTCCGCATATGAAAGAAAAAACTTGCTCTTGCTGTAGCCAAGGGTTTACTACTATAGTTATTATAGTTGAATAGTTTGTTGTTGTTTCAAATGAGTTTGTCTCCCTCTAGTGGCTGCTGGGCTCTGTTAGGTTGTTTCCTAATTCCCTGAAAAGCAATGTAGCAGAGTATTGTGGGAGATGTAGTTTGGAGGAGGAAGTGACTCTGTTAGCTGGATCAGCCTTGAACTACATGAAAGACAATGCAAAGCGTGCAGAACTGCCTGCTGGAAGCAGTGATAAAAGGACCAGCGCGGCCTGCTTTCAGCCTGTTTGGGTGCCATTCAACACCTGCCAGCAAGGAGTCTGTGTGTGACCAGGTGTGAGAGACTGCAGCGCACTTGGTAGTGCACTTGGAAGTGCAGTCGCTGTAGATCTGAGGGGGACATGCAAGGGAAAAAAAAACAGCATTTTTGCTTGTAAATGACTGGATGATAAAATCGGCAGAGCTTCTCCTGATTTCAAATCTTCCCTTCAAATTTACAGTGAATGCACTTCTAAGTGCACTTTTAAGTGCACTTACAGTGCACTTGTAGTGCAGAGTGGATTTGCCTTTAGTAAATCAACCCCACTGTGTTCTACAATGTGAAAAATATATACTACATTTTGGCCTGTGTGTTGAGGCCTCAAGGGGACGGTATTTAATACATGTTTTGAAGATATTGAGTACTTATCCCTCTGTACACCTGTTCTCATATAATCCTTAAAGTGAATACAAGGTTATAAGTTCTGTATATGTGCATTAAGTGATAACAATTGCCAATTAGAATTTGTGTTTATTCATGCCCTTCATTGTGTTCCATTACTTATTTTAGTAAACTTTTCTGAGTGGTTCAGTGATTTTGTGTGAGTTTCTCATTGCTAACATCACATTGCAGAATGGAAACCAAGGTGTCAGAGGTATGAGAGGATCTGCAGAGTCGGGGTAGCCAGTGGGGTATAGAGTCAATCAGCAGCCCTCACGGGGGTACTGCTACATTGTGTCTGTAAACTCTACCTACAGGGGATTTTATTTTATAGTCCAGCACTGCTGTGGGACTGCATAAAACAATCTAGGATGAACCATGAAAAAGAGAAATAGCAAAAATAATACATAATGCAGCAACTCTCCCATAAAATATTTTATGTTTCTTTAAATTTTACAGCAGTTAATTTGAACAAATGTGTTCTGCCATACTGTAATGTCCCTTAAAGGCACATAGATGTGCTATAGTACATTTACATAGCATACATTGTACTCAGGGGATGTGCCTGTGTCTTTCGCACAGCTGCCATGAGATATTGTTAAAACCCATAAATTCACTCATCTTCCATGCAAGTCTCTGACAGCGTGCACAGTGCACATACATTCTTTCATTTACTCATCACGCTATATTTCTCTGGGGAAGAGAAAATATGGTAGCTTCTATATTTCATGCATTTATTTCTGTTGCTTTTGATGTTGCTTGTTTCTGTCTCAATTTTCTACATATCCTTTGATTTATTTTTTGCTTTTTTGCTTTTTATTTTTTGGCAT
Organism: Lithobates clamitans; assembly: GCA_037952925.1. Lineage (NCBI taxonomy): Eukaryota > Metazoa > Chordata > Amphibia > Anura > Ranidae > Lithobates > Lithobates clamitans. Next base: position 3,280,957 of record JBBGZY010001260.1, read on the forward strand.
GTTTAATGTGTGCCATGGTGGCATAGTTGTAACTACTGTTGCCATGATACAATGTTACAGTTACCTGGTCTATAGTGCAACCTCCTACCTTTTGTTACTGAATTATATAAGTTATAAAAGTTTTGATGATTTAAATACAAAGAAAAGAAAACAAGCCAAGCGGGCTTGTAAAGGGGCTTCAATATGGAACTCACAGCGGCATAGATACAAAGTTTATTAATAGAAAAGTGACACAATTCCAATAATGTATGGCTATTAGCCACAATAACAGTAAAACTTTCACCAATATTAAAAAATCATGACAATGTTGTTACAATAAAAGTGAAAAACATAGCAGCCCGGGCCAGTGGTGTAACTAGAACCTTCAGGGCCCCGATGCAAGAAACCATGAAGGAGCTTCCTGACCCCCAGACAGGGCCCTTTCCTCCGAGCCCAGTGGCGGAACAAAAGGCCCGGTCGCAAGTGGGTGGCTGCATATAAAGGAACCAATTTCTCCATTTCCCCCTGCTTCTCCTCCTCTCCCTCCCGCAGGCATTCAGCGGCTGTAGGAGGAAAATGGAAAGATTGGTTCCTCTATGCCAGTGTTTCTCAATATTTTTCCAGTCAGGGCACCCTTGAAGTATACCTTTAGGTGAATGGGGCTGCACTGCAACCACTCCGCAACTGTGTGCATTGCACGCAGTTGCAGCATAGTGATGATGCATTTAAGGGTATAAAACAGGCGGTCAGGAGGCAACATATTGCCTCTTTACCGGCTGTCAAATGCCTCTGAAAAGCGATCTGAGCATGGATCACTTTTCAGAGGAACAACTTTTTTTTGCTGATACTATGAACAGTTTTGATTGTTCACATACATAAAATGTGCATACATACATTTAAACACACATGTACACATACACATATATAAACACACACACACATAATACATACACATATACTATATCTATATATCTATATACACACACACACAAACACATATATATATATATACACACAACACAGAAGAAATGACACTTTGCTACAATGTAAAGTAGTGAGTGTACAGCTTGTATAACAGTATCAATTTGCTGTCTCCTCAAAATAACTGTCTACACAGCCATTAATGTCTAAACAGCTGGCAACAAAAGTGAGTACACCCCTAAGTGAAAATGTCCAAATTGGGCCAAAAGTGTCAATATTTTGTGTGGCCACCATTATTTTCCAGCACTACCTTAACCCTCTTGGGCATGGAGTTCACCAGAGCTTCACAGGTTGCCACTGGAGTCCTCTTCCACTCCTCCATGACAACATCATGGAGTTGGTGGATGTTAGAGACCTTGCACTCCTCCACCTTCCATTTGAGGATTCCCCACAGATGCTTAATAGGCTTTAGGTCTGGAGACATGCTTGGCCAGTCCATTACCTTTACCCTGAGCTTCTTTATCAAGGCAGTGGTGGTCTTGGAGGTGTGTTTGGGGTTGTTATCATGTTGGAATACTGCCCTGCAGCCCAGTCCCTGAAGGGAAGGATCATTCTCTGCTTCAGTATGTCACAGTACATGTTGGCATTCATGGTTCCCTCAATGAACTGTAGCTCCCCTGTGCTGGCAGCACTCATGCAGCCCCAGACCATGAAACTCCCACCACCATGCTTGACTATAGGCAAGACACACTTGTCTTTGTACTCCTCACTTGGTTGCCACCACACACGCTTGACACCATCTGAACCAAATAAGTTTATCTTGGTCTCATCAGATCACAGGAAATAGGAAATAGGTTTCAGTAATCCATGTCCTTAGTCTGCTTGTCTTCAACAAACTGTTTAAAGGCTTTCTTGTGTATCATCTTTAGAAGAGGCTTCCTTCTGGGACAACAGCCATGCAGACCAATTTGATGCAGTGTGCGGCGTATGGTCTGAGCACTGACAGGCTGACCCCACATCCCTTTAACCTCTGCAGCAATGCTGGCAGCACTTAAATGTTTATTTCCCAAAGATAACCTCTGGATATGACGCTGAGCATGTGGACTCAACTCCTTTGATCGACCATGACAAGGCCTGTTCTGAGTGGAAACTGTCCTGTTAAATCGCTGTATGGTCTTGGCCACCGTGCTGCAGCTCAGTTTCAGGGTCTTGGCAATCTTCTTATAGCCTAGGCCAATTCTTTTTTTTTCAGATCCTCAGTGAGTTCTTTTCCATGAAGTGCCATGTTGAACTTCCAGTGACCAGTATGAGAGAGTGAGAGCGATAATACCAAATTTAACACACCTGCTCTCCATTCACACCTGAGACCTTGAAACACTAACATATCACATGACATCGGGGAGGGAAAATGGCTAATTGGGCCCAATTTGGACATTTTCACTTAGGGGCATACTCACTTTTGTTGCCACCAGTTTAGACATTAATGGCTGTGTGTTTAGTTAATTTGAGGGGACAGCAAATTTACACTGTTATACAAGGCTGTACACTCACTACTTTATGTAGCAATAACTCTCGGCGGAGCTGCTGGTTTAAAGCGGGCTTGTTACCTTCACTCTCCTTCCCCCTGTTTCACCGGCACCGGGTCTAGGGTTCCGTTGAGTTTACCTCCGGACGATACAAGCACCAACACTTGAGTACGTTTTCAATGATTTATTGAACAATTCATGAAGGAAGTAGCAGGAAAGAGGCAGAAGGGAAACTGCAGGGAAAGCTCAAATACCTTTCTGTAGGATTCTTGACAAACATCCTTTAGAGTTGAATATTACAGTAGAATGCACTCCCCTCATGGGACACACTCTTTGCTCGCCTGGATAGGCCTCTCTCACTTGCCTAGCAGCCAGTACGTAGCACAAACAAAAGTCTCTGCCACAGACTTGTTTGGGATGAACCCGTACGATCCTCTGCCACAGGATGTATTGGTTTTGTGGTGAATGTCAGTCACAGTGCTTGAACCTTTAAGCCAAACCCGGCAACACTATGCTGTGAAGTTATTTTAGGATATATCCTCCAACCGAGTCACCAGGCCCTTCTCCAGACCAGCACTCTGCGTGATCCTTCCATGACAGGTCCTCCCTTGGGATCTCCTCAGTTGCCCAGCTTCTTCACTCTGGATAGACAGCTCAGGACCATTCCTCGGCTGCTGTGGTAGGCCCCAGACAAGCTTCTGGGCCCACCCATGCGCCGCAGTGATGCGGACCTCCGGAACGGAGGACCACGAGGTAAAACTCTAACGCATACCTGTCGGCCAGGAGGGCCAGCAGGTGGCTGTAAAAATGAACCCCAAAATATGGCATCTGTCCCATAAATACCCTCTCCCAGAATGCAACTCGGCGGACCACCTCCACCAAGTCATCTCCGGGACAGAGGAGCACCCATATGCTTTGACACGTTGCCTTTCCAACACTAGTCAGTGGTAACAGCGACACCCACCGGCTCAGTATGGAAATACCAGCAACATCAGCCAAGCTGGAACAGAGGCAAATCTAACTTCCCTAACGAACAAGTTACTAAATTTACCTATCAGATGGTAGATCGCAAATCTACCAGCGCTACATTTACATTGTAGCAAAGTGTAATTTCTTCAATGTTGCCACATGAAAAGATATAATAAAACATTTACAAAAATGTGAGGGATGTACTCACTTTTGTGAGATACTGTATATAAATGCACATATGCACACACATATAAACACATGCACACACATATACATACATGCACACACACACATACATGCACACACATACATACACACATATAAACACATACATATAGATAGCCTTTTAAAAATCGGCAGTGCTTTACCTTACCTCTTCCTGCCGGGTACTGCACTGTAGGGGGAGACAAAGAGCACAGCACACACTGTGCTTTCACTTTAGATGTAATAAATGTAGCGAGCTCCCTGCACAGTGCCGATTACACTTTGGTTGAGCATTGGGGAGCTCGGTCTCAGCCCTTACTGCTCCTCCTATCAAGGTATACAGGGGGCCCTCAAGGGCCCCCTGCAGCAAGGGGCCCAGATGCCATTGCGACCTCAGCGACCCCTATACTTATGCTACTGGCCCGGGCTCACTTGCACACACACAGACACTCAGCACACATGCAGGGGAGGGGTGGGTATTAGAGTCAGTGTTGAAAGTCTAAAATCAGCCTCCAGTGACAACAGGTATGGATATACCCCAAAAGTAGGAATCTCCTGAATATAGAGGAAGTAGTGGTGTCACAGTAGGAAAAACGAAAATGTCAATCCTGAAAATCAGTGAGATAATACTGTCAGCTGTGAAGAGGATAATCCAAAATATAGTTCAAAGTTAGTGACATATATACATATGTATGGATGAGTAAGGATGAGCCGAACACACCCCGGTTCGGTTCGCACCAGAACATCCGAACAGGCAAAAAATTCGGAAGAACACACGAACAACGTTAAAGTCTATGGGACACGAACATGAAAAATCGAAAGGCTTATATGCAAGTTATTGTTATAAAAAGTGTTTGGGGACCTGGGTCCTACCCCAGGGAACATGTATCAATGCAAAAAAAGTTTTAAAAAGGACTGTTTTTTTGGGAGCAGTGATTTTAATAATGCTTAACCACTTCACATCTGCGCTATGGCCGAATGACGGCCACAGCGCGGACCTGAATTCCCGGGAGGCCGTCATTCTACGGCCTCCCTTGTGCACGCGCCCTGCGTGCGCCTTGCAGGGGGTGCGCCGAGCGTGCTGTGATCACCGAGTCACTGAGACTCGGGTGATCACCGATCCAAGGCCCCTTACCACGTGATCAGCTATCAGCCAATGACAGCTGATCACATGTTGTAAACAAAAGATCGGTAATCGTTTTTTTTCTACTCACGCTGACAGCGTGAGTAGAAAAAAAAGCTGATCACCGGCTCGGATGTGAGGGACATTGGTCCCGAAGTGGAAGAGGCACATCTGCCCTTATCAGTACCACCTAATAGTGCCACCTAACAGTGCCCACAGTGCCACCTAACAGTGCCCACAAGTGCCTCCTATCAATGCCCACAAGTGCCACCTGTCAATGCCCTCAAGTGCCAGCTATCAATGCCCACCTGTAGTGCCAATCAGTGCCACCTAGCAGTGCTGCCCATCACTGCCACCCATCATTGCCCATCACTGCCGCCTATCATTGCCCATCACTGCCGCCTCATCAGCATACATTAATGAAGGAGAAAAATTACCTGTTTTAAATTTTTATAACAAAATATACATTTTTTTTTTTTTTTTTAATTCATTTTTTTTTACATTTTTTTTAACAAAAAGTAAAAACTGCAGAGGTGATCAAATACCACCAAAAGAAAGCTCTATTTGTGGTGAAAAAATGATAAAAATTTCATTTGGGTACAGTATTGTATGACCACACAATTGTCATTCAAAGTGTGTTAGTGCTGAAAGCTGAAAATTGGTCTGGATAGGAGGGGGGTTTAAGTGCCCAGTTAGCAAGTGAAATAATAAAAATGAAATATTCCTTTAAATATCGTGCTTGGGGGGTGTCTATAGTATGCCTGTAAAGTGGAGCAGTTTTCCCATGTTTAGAACAGTACCACAGCAAAATTACATTTCTAAATGAAAAAAGTAATTTAAAACTGATCGCGGCTGTAATGAATTGTCGGGTCTCAGCAATATAGATAAAATTAATTGATCAAAACGGCATGGGTTCCCCAACAGTCCATAACCATGTCCTTTTGGGTCTTGTATGAATATTAAGGGGAACCCCGAACCAAAAAATTTCAAAAAATTGCGTGATGGTACCCCCAAAATCCATACCAGGCCCTGGTATGGAAGTTAAGGGGAACCCTGCGCCAAATTTTAAAAAAAAATGGTGTTGGGGCCCCCCTCAAAATCTATACCAGATATGGATTTTAAGGGGAACTCTGCGCCAAAATAAAAAAAAAGGGGTTCCCCCAAATCCATACCAGACCCTTATCTGAGCACACATCCTGGCGGGAAAAGGAAAAGAGGGGGGGACAAGAGAGCGCCCCCCCTCCTGAACCGTACCAGGCCACATGCCCTCAACATGTTGATGGGGACAAGGGCCTCATCCCCACAACCTTTGCCCGGTGTTTGTGGGGGTATATGGGCGGGAGGTTTATCAGAATCTGGAAGCCCCCTTTAACAAGGGGACCCCCAGACCCCGGCCCCCCTTATGTGAGTTGGTAACCGAGTACATTTGTGAAATGGTACCACTACCACTTCACAAAAAAAGTGTCAAAAATGGTAAAAAAGACAAGAGACAGCTTGGGACAAGTCCTTTATTAAAAAAAAATAAATAAAAATGTCTTGCGATGTTAATCCACACCGCCCAATGAACCGAAAAATGACATAAATGGGTGACCCCGCCCTCAGCTATATAACAGCTGTCATTGAAAAGAAGCTTCACTTGGCAGGAGCCTCCTATGGAGGTGGAACTGTTGCTGCTTTTTTATTTTTCGGTCCGTCGGGCGGCGTGGATTTACACTGCGGGATATTTTTATTTTTTTATCTTTTAATAAAGAACTTGTCCCAAGCTGTCACTTGTCTTTTTTATCTTTTTTTTTACCACTTTTTTGTGAAATGGTAAGGGTACAATGTACCCCGTTACTAATTTATATAGGGGGGGTCCCCTTGTTAAAGGGGGCTTCCAGATTCCAATAAGCCCCCCTGCCCGCATACCCCCACAACCAGGCAAGGGTTGTGGGGATGAGGCCCTAGGTCTTTGGTCCCTGGCTAGGGATGGGCAAACGGTTCGGCCTGAGCATAAGTTTGGGCCGAACTTTCGCTGTTTGGATGTTCAGCAAACAGCCGAACAAATAGGTCATTCGAACGTTTGTTCGTCCCCCCGAACCGACCACAATGCATTACGGTGCTGAGCAGTGCATTGCAAGCCCTGATTGGCTGAAGCATGGAAAGCTTCAGACAATCAGGGCACAGAGCACTTTCAGAGTCATGATTGGACACTGTCATCATGACTTTATCCAATCATGGCTCATTCCCACCCCACAGTATAAAAGTATTCTTTCAATGGCAGCCATTTTCAATGTGTTTTTGGCATAGAGAGAGATAGAACAGGGCTCTGTTCAGTGCTATTAGTTAGCTAGTGTGCTATACTGTGCTATTTTGCTTCAATTGTCAGTGTAGAATATTAATTTAGTGTCAGTCTAGGGATAGTGTGAGTGTAGTGAGTAGGACCATCATTCAACTTTGCATAGTGTGCAGGTAGAGTAGGGACAGCTCAGATAGTTTCAGTGTAGTATAGTGAGACGTGTCATTCATTAATACATTAGTGTAGAGTAGGGGCAGACCCTTTCGTTTCAGTGTAGTGTAGTGAGACCGTGTCAGTAATCTTTATATTAGTGTATAGCTAGAGTAGAGACAGTTCAGATCAGATGAACACTGCCTATTTGCATTACTGCCAGTTTAACGCCATTTACTTCTGTGTGTGTTACTGCCAGTTTAATGCCATTAACTTCTGTGTACGTTACTGCCAGTTTATCACCATATAGTTTGCGTGCGCTACTGCCAGTTTAATGCCATATAGTTCTGTGTGCGTTACTGCTAATTTAAGGCCATTTGCTTCTCTGTGCATTACTGCCAGTTTAACGCCATATTGTTTTGTGTGTGTTACTGCCAGTTTAACGCCATTTACTTCTCTGTGCGTTACAACCAGTTTAACGCCATATCGTTTTGGGTGCGTTACTACCAGTTTAGTGCCATATAGTTTTGTGTGTTACTGCCAGTTTAACGCCATTTCCTTTTGTGTGCGTTACTGCCAGTTTAAAACCATTTACTTCTCTTTGCATTACTGCCAGTTTAACGCCATGTCGTTTTGTGTGCGCTACTGCCAGTTTAATGCTATTTACTTCTCTGTGCGTTACTGCAAGTTTTTTAAGTTGTGAATGAGGTTTATTAAACAATGACAAACATTTATGATCTTGGTCTCTCCTTCTTGCCTTTGTACAAGGCCAACAAGGAAACATTGGCTACTTTGACAACCTTGAATCGCACACCAGGAATGTCACCAACGGCATGACCAGCACGACCAAATCCAGCAACCAACACTTCATCGTTTTCCTCAATAAAGTTCAGACAACCGTCATTTGGTACGAAAGCTGTAATTTTCTTGCCGTTCTTGATCAACTGCACTCTGACGCACTTCCTGATGGCAGAGTTTGGCTGTTTAGCCTCAACGCCAACTTTTTCAAGGACGATTCCTTTAGCATGGGAAGCACCTCCAAAAGGGTTAGCCTTTAGGGCAGTCCCCAAGTGGGCCTTCTTGTACTGCTTGCCATGCTATTTCTGCTCACGTCGGTGGTTACAGAGCTTTCTTGCTGTACGAAGAACACGGCACTTGCCCATCTTGCCTGTCCCAGGGCCGACTGCGGTAAAAAAAAAAAAGCGCGTTACTGCCAGTTTAACACCATATAGTTCTGTGTGCGTTACTACCAGTTTAATGTCATATAGTTATGTGCGTCATGGTACGTTTTGCGCATTATATTGCAGTATATTATAGTGTATCCGTGTAGTGTGTCTGTGTAGTGTGAGTACTCAAATTAAAGTACACCAAACACCTTTTTACATTGATTAAAGTGCAACTACGTACAGATTTCAACTTCTTCTTTACATTTGCTTATAAGCACCGCCCCCCCCCTCCCTCCCAATAATGTCTGGGAGGACAACAAGGAGAGGCAGAAGTTCCCTTGGCACTGTAAAGGGGCCAGCAACAAATGTGTCCAGAGGCAAAGGTGGACATGGTGGTCAGTCCGTCAGTCCTCAGGCAGGGCATCATTTCCTCTGTTTAGTGAGTTTGCTCATGCTATCCAGCCACAGCATGCAGAGGAAGTGGTGGACTGGCTTACTAAACCTTCTTCATCCTTCTCATCCTCTGTCACACAAGCAGAGACAAAAACAAACAAAGAAAAGCAGCGCTGTGAGAGTAAATTATTCGGGGGTTAACCAATAAGTGAACAGAAAATAAAGTGACAATAACCTTGATATGTGTTAAATATGAAATACACAATATGCGTAAAAAATTGATCATATAAAACATTGATCCCAAAAAAAACAAAAAACAGTCCTATACTGCGTCCCAAACAGATGAATGAGATGATGTGGGAAGATATGGGTAGCGATCCAGGTTGACAGTGGAAGTACAGAAGTACAGTTGAATATGTTTAGACCTTCACCGCACCACTGTGAAAAAATAATAGAAATGCGTGCTTACCAAAAGGCAAGCTTATAAGAGCTTGCGACCTTAACCCGGTCGGGGCCCTTCATGGACTAAAACCTCCAACGCACCACTCCAGCTTTAAGATGGGTACACTGTCCGTCAGATACCAAGAAATCTTACAACCAGGGAGATGTTACCCTCCAGCGGAAGATTGTTTTCACAGGGGGTAATCAACTTTAGCAAAGGCCTCTCTTAGTTCTTCCAGCTCATCTTTGGAGATCTGTCTTGTGTTCGCCATTGTCTGTGGCAGCTAAGTGCAACTGAATTCTTATAAAGATATCCTAGTTGGTTTAACTTTCAGCACAAAGTTAGTCCTCCCAGTGCAGCTCGTTGTTGGGTATCCAGAGGCAACCAGCAGAGACAAGTGTGCAGTCCCCTGCAGTTGCCAGAGTGGATAAACCTGCATCCTTGTCCACATCTATTCCTGCCATAGCCCCAACACCAGCCATTGAGGAGTCAGCTGAGTTATTTGACCACAGCATCAGCCACTTGGTCCTTGATGATGCCCAGCCCTTACTGGATTCAGATGTTGATTCTGAGGTTGAAGATGACAGGAACATGAGCCTAGAGAGGGGGGGGGACACTGGTAGACAAATTGGCATTCAAGTTCCCCAAGCTGCAGTGTATTGCCAAGTTGTCCCCAGTGGTAATGATGAAAATGGAGGAGATGGAGATGATGATGATGAGGTCACTGATTCAACTTGGGTGCCAGATAGAGCAGAGGAGGAAACTGAAGGTGAGGTGGCACAACCCCAAGGAGGCCCGCATCAAGAAAGAGTAGAGAGCAGCCACCCTATTCCAGCACATTCTACTGCTGTTATCTCCCGGCCCACTCCCCAAAGCTCAGCTGCCTGGGCCTTTTTTAGCACGTCTGCAGCAGATCGCACTGTTGCTATCTGCAAACTGTGTCTCAGGCACATCAAACGTGGCAAAAACACCAACCATTTGGGTACCACATGCTTAACAAGGCATTTAATGTCCAACCACTCAGCCCATTGGCAAGAGCACCTAAAAGCCACACAAAAGGGACACAAATCTGTCCCTCCTCCTCCTCCTTACCCACTTCAGTCTGCCCCTGTGATACAGAGATATTACCTCTCAGCAGCCTCCACTGACAGGAATGATGGTATAGAACAGGGTGTCCCAGGTCCTAGCAGCACATCTGCAAGCAGTACACCACCAGCTGTAGACTGTAGCCAGCAAATTTATCTGCTGCAGCAGAAAAAAAATACAGTGCCTGCCACCCACATGCCCAGCATCTGAATGCAAGGTTGTCAAAGCTGTTGGCTCACCAACTTTTACTTTTCAGCCTGGTGGATTATTCCCCCCTTCCATGAATTCGCACAATGTGCTGTATCACAATGGCAGGTTCCCAGCCGCTACTACTTTTCATGTAAGGCTGTTCCACATCTCTAATATCACAAGGAAGGGAGTGTTCTGGCATCGTTGGGCAAGGCAGTCAGCAGTAAAATCCACCTTACTGCTGACACATGGTCCAGCAAGCATGGGCAGGGACAATATATTTAATTCACAAAGTGAAAAAAACAAAAGTAGTTATGGCGCTGTTCTGTTAATATATATATTTCTAATAGCAGGTGTTTTTGTTTGGAGGATTGATTTTACAAGAGATGCTAATAAAACCACTGCCACTACCAATTAGTGGGATAGGTCAGTGAGAGAAAAAAGGTAGAATACAGATGATGCTGCTGGTAAGTGCTGTTAGTTAAACCCCAATTAAGGGTGAACAAAAATGCCTGCTTGAAAACAGCTTGATCTCCCAATTTATCCTGTAAACGTGATTGTGAAAAATATATGAACTATAAATAAATCAAACCAATATGATGATTCTGATGTGTTAAATAAAAAATCTAAGTGTATATAATACAAATCAATCCTCCAAACAAAAACACCTGCTATTAGAAATATATATATATTAACAGAACATTGCCATATCTACTTTGTTTTTTTTCACTTTTTCGTTTACTCCACCTAGTGGTAGTAACTGGTAGAGGCAGCAATTCCATTAATCAGTTCCAACCCTTGAACTGGTACTTACTAACATTCCTTTTTCTATATTTCATTCACAGTACACTGGGTAACGCTGCTTGCAGCTCGAAAGGATGCAGGACAGGGCTCGTGCTGCAGCTTGTTGTGCCCCCACGTCTCCATACAGCTGGTGGTATTGATGCTAGACTTGTGAGCTCTACCCCCTTTGAACATCAGGTACCCCCTAAGCGTTTTAAGGGCTATTCCCAGAGTTAGGCCAAAAGGTGCCATGCTTCAGCTGGTGTGTTTAGGGGACAGGAACCACACCGGAGCAGAGATTCTTGCAGCTCTGCAGGGACAGGCCCAGAGGTGGTTTGCACTATGCCAGCTGGAGAAAGGAATGGTGGTGTATGATAATGGCTCAAACCTCCTGTCCACCCTTAGATGTCCTCAATTTGGTGGTGCAGCATTTCCTAAATACGTATCCAGGGTTGCAAGATATACTAAAGCAAGCCAGAAGAGTCTGTAGCCATTTCAGGCGGTCATACACAACCAGTGCTCAGTTGGCTGAAATTCAGTGGGAATTCCACCTGCTCATAAACCACCTGATTTGTGACATGCCCACCAGGTGGAACTCAACTTTGGGAATGCTGCAGCGGCTATGCATGCAGCAGAGGGCCATCAACTAGGACCTGTGCCATTATGGCACAACGACAGGCTCAGGCCGCCTCTGCTTTTTTCCCCACGCCAATGGCTGATCATTAAGGATGCATGCACTGTATTGTCACCATTTGAGGAGGCCACAAGGATGGTGAGCCATGACAGTGCATGCATTGGTGACACAATCCCTGTCATGTTCCTTCTGGAGCAGATTCTGCGTGGCATTATGGACAGGGCACTGGAGGCAGAGCAGCAGGAGAAGGAGGAGGACTTCCTTTCCTCTCAATGCCCACTTTATCCAGACACCACCATTCCTATGTCACAGAACACACAGGAGTAGAGAGGGGAGGAGGATGAGGTGGAGGATTCTGGCACTTTCATAGGCTTCAAAGAAGAGGAAGACATGCGTTAATCTGTAAGCGATGGCTTTCCAAACCCAGGACCCTTGGGAGTTGTAAGTGGCTTGGAGGAGGAAGTTCCAGATGCTGTCATCCTGAGTGACCCCGAGGACTCTGCTTCTCAAGCCTCGGCAAATTTGAGGCTCATGGGCAACCTCATGCTTCAAGGCCTGCGAAAGGACCCAAGAATATGTGGCATAAAGGAGAAGGATGATTACTGGTTGGCAATCCTCCTCGACCACTGTTATAAGGGGAAGATCTCAGAACTCATCCCGTCCCCACAGAGAGTGCAGAAGATAAAAATCTCTTGAGGACATCTTAAAGAGGATTTTATGGAATGTTTTTCCTGACTCCAGTAGGTTACAGTGTCCTGTAACGTAGTTTTGAGTCTTCTGTTGTTCAAGAGAGGAGCGTTAGAGAAGGCACCCACCTAAGTCAGGCATTTCGGAATTTTTTTAGTCCTCACCGCCCAGGGCTGTCAGCTTCCACATCCCATCGGCAGCATCTGCATCACATGGTGGACGATTACCTCGGGGCCAAAACAGAGATGGAGAGCTTTCCAGCTGACGATCCACTGACTTACTGGGTCATGAGAATAGACCACCGGCTAGAACTTGCCCAGTATGCTATTGAGTTGTTGGGCTGCCCTGCATCCAGTGTACTTTCAGAACAGGCATTCAGTGCTGCAGGAGGTTTCATTACTGATCATAGAACACGTCTGTCCACAGACTCTATGGACCATTTGACTTTTATAAAAATGAATCAGTCCTGGATTACCAGCTATGAAGCTCCTGATGCCGATGTCGCTGATTAAGTCTTTTTGGGATGTGGAATCTCTGCAGGACTTCGCGGCTGCCTAACTTTGAGAGTGTTCAATCATTTCATCTGGAAGAATGTTTTTGGTTAGGTTTCATGGGCACAATTAACACCCAAAGACCAATTTTTCTGCAACTGTTTGACAGGTGCATATTATTGCAATTTTTTTACAGCAAGGCAAATTCTGGCTTACATCAAGAGTACCTCTATAGGGTTACGGTGGAAAGGCACCACCAACATCCAAAGACCAATTTTTCTGTACCCGTTCTATCCAAAGTCAAAGTGACACCAGAATGTATCCAAAAAATCTCTAATCTTGTTCCCAGTGCACTACATTGTTACCATTGCGTTACATGTATGGCTCCAAGACCAGGCTGCTAAACACTGTGGTGTTTATGCATTTTGCTCAGCTGTGTGAGCCTCCTTTAGAACGATGCAATGGACTGGCCAGTAGGCTTATAATGGGGATGCTCCTACCTTTTCAAAATTACACCCTTAAAGGGCCACTGCCTTTCTGTCTAGGTGTTTCTTACAAAAATAATAGTGCAGTTACATTTCAAGGGGCTAAGAATAATAATATTGATATTATATTTATATTTACTAGGCATACAAAAGAGGAGCCCAGGTATGATCACCTGGTGAAAAAGTGGCTACTAAGGCAGCAACAGCTGCCTTCGCCACTTTTCCCCCGGGTAATCTTACCTGGGCTCCTCTTTTGTATGCCTAGTAAACATAAACTGCTAAATACCCTTTCTCATCAGCAGTATATAGCAGTCTTGTGACCTCTATCAGTGTCTGGTTAAAGCTTGAAGGAGTTTTCATTCTCCCCTGATTGTCCTATGAGGCTGCAGGACCCCTGACCTTCTGTCTTGACAGCGCTGCTTGGCCCTGTGCTGATTACATGCACCCTCCCAAGATAAAAAAAACAACTTTTTACCAATACACACCAAACTGAGCGCACTCGGAGTGCCTCCAAGGCTCTCTTCTATAAAGAGATGGAATGGGGACAGTGAAAGAAGGGGAGGACAGGATCAAACAGTCTGTTTACACAATGCGCAGGAGTAAAATTAGTTCTTGCTTATTATGAAATGTGGATGAAGCAAAGCACGCTTATGTAATGACCTAGTATGACAGCCCCAATGCACTTCATAATTACAAACCATATCTCAACATTTTTTAAACATTAGCAAACTTCAGTAAGATTGTTTAGGGCTTTTGCACATGGGCGCCTTAACAACATAAATGAGTGGTAGACATACAGTTTACCATATATATGAATACCTGTGCGATGCTCTACTCTGTACTCTATAGACTAGTGCTATTGTAAATGTAGATATAGAATATGGATGTATGTAAAAAATAGAAATCTATACTTTTTTTTGTATTCTCCTATATGCTATACCCCTGTTTACAGCAGAACCGGAATACACACAAGTATAGCAGTGCACAGCTATTCGTGCCTATAGGAGACTATATGCTGCAGCTGGAATACCCTGGTAGGGGAAAAACACGGTAAATAAGTTCATTGTGATAATTTATATATATTTATATTAAAAATGCATATAGGAAATTATTCATCCGGGCACCGAGGAATGGACAGAATTCAAATGAAGTTGTGCATACACAACTCAGTGTACATTTTTTAAAGCTTGCAATAAGGCAGGTAAGAAGCTTTTGATGCGGAAGACACATTGGGGTTGATTTGTTAAAACTGGAGAGGGCAAAGTCTGGTGCAGCTCTGCATTGCAGCCAATCAGCTTCTAACTTCAGCTTGTTAAATTAAGCTTTGACAAAAAACCTGGAAGCTGATTGGTTTCCAGATTTTGCAGTTATAGTTAAATCAAGCCCAAATTCTGTCTCTTCTACAATAAAAGCATGTCTGTGAGTAATTTTAACCATTTCACGACTGCCTACTGTAGATATACTGCAGCAGGGTGGCTGCTCTGTGGCAAATCACATAACCAGTACATGATCTGACATTTCCGGGTCTGGGGCGTGCACAAGCCCCAGGCAACCCACTGCGATCACACACAGTGTGAGCCCAGCGGTGGGTACCACAGACTTGATTGTTCAGTACACAGGCAGAATGGCGATCTGCCTATGTAAACAAGGCAGATCGCCATTCTGTCAGTAGGGAAGGCATGGGTCCTGTGTTCCTGCAAAGCAGGCACATGGATCTATGCCTTCCCTTGGTAAAAGCACTTCCTACATTACACAAGCACTGGCTAGGAACACATTTAATGATTTGATTGCCCCTGATGTTAACCTCTTCCCAGCCAGTGTCATTAGTACAGTGACAGTGCATATTATTTAGCACTGATCATTGTATTAGTGTCACTGGTCCCCAAAAAGTGTCAGTTAGTGTCTGCCGCAATATTGCAGTCCCGCTGATCACCGCCATTAGTAAATGAAACAAAAATATCCCATAGTAGACGCTTTAACTGTTGGGCAAACCAATCAATATATGCTTATCGAGATTTTCTTTACCAAAAATATGTAGCGGAATACATATTCGCCTAAATTGATGAAGAAATTTGATTTGTTATATTTTTTTTGGAAATGTATTATAGCAGAAAGTAAACAATATTGATTTTGCAAAATTGTTGGTCTTTTTTTGTTTATAGAGCAAAAAATAAAAACCACAGCAGTGAT
This sequence comes from Lithobates clamitans, assembly GCA_037952925.1. NCBI lineage: Eukaryota > Metazoa > Chordata > Amphibia > Anura > Ranidae > Lithobates > Lithobates clamitans. The sequence continues at coordinate 3,296,653 of JBBGZY010001260.1, forward strand.
CAAATACCACCAAAAAAAGCTCTATTTGTGGGAAAAAAGGACATCAATTTTGTTTACAGCATCACACGACCGCACAATTGTCAGTTAAAGTAGCGCAGTGCCATATTGTAAAAAATGGCCTGGTCATGAAGGGAGGTAAATCTTCTGAATCTGAAGTGGTTATTTATACAAAGTTCCTCCTGCAAGTGTGCAGGTAAGTGTAAAGGCTAGCCGGAGGCTAGCCTGTATTTGTGGGAGGAGTCTGAGAGGGCTATTTAAGCCTCCTCCTCTGTCAGGCCAGGGCTCGTCGGCGTTTCTGGGTTTTACGCCGGAACACGTCACTTCCGGGTTCCTGCTGGATCTCTCTCGGTGATCATGCTGGGCACCACTGGGGAGTCTGACTGTCTGTCCGCCCACCCATCTGGCCACCCATATTCCATCCATCATACTGGCCGCCCGGTGTTACCGCCGGGGGGGATATCGGCCGCCTGCCAGCTCATTTTCCTGGGCTGATCTGGCTCCACGTGGGGGCCACCCGCTCCTCCCGGTGTTCCCGCCGGGGGGGTGCATCGGCCGCCGGCCAGTTTCTTTTCCTGGTCATATCTGGCTCCACGTGGGGGCCGCCCGGTGTTCGGGGGGAGGGGGTGTGGGGGATTTGTCCGCCTGACAGCTCCTCTCCTGTACAGAGCTGGATTCACTAGGGGGCCGTCTGCTTCTCCAGGTGTTTGGGGGGAAGGGGTGAGTGGGGGATTCGGCCGCCTGACAGCTCCTCCCCTGCACAGAGCTGGATTCACTAGGGGGCCGCCCGCTTCTACCGGTGTTCGGGGGGAGTGGGTTGTGGGGGATTCGGCCACCTGACAGCTCCTCTCTCCTGTACAGAGCTGGAATCACTAGGGGGCCGCCCGCTTCTCCCGGTGTTTGGGGGTTGTGGGGGATTCGGCCGCCTGACAGCTCCTCCCCTGCACAGAGCTGGATTCACTAGGGTGCCGCCCGCTTCTACCGGTGTTCGGGGGGGAGGGGGTTGTGGGGGATTCGGCCGCCTGACAGCTCCTCTCTCCTGTACAGAGCTGGATTCACTAGGGGGCCGCCCGCTTCTCCTGGTGTTGTGGGGGAGGGGGTGTAGGGGATTCGGCCGCCTGTCAGCTCCTCTCTCCTGCTCAGAGTTGGCTCCACGAGGGGGACGCCCGGTGTTTGGGGGGGGTTTCGGCGGCGCCCGTCAGCTCCTTTCTCCCTACATCGCTGCAGTTAGATACGCAATAGGGACAATATGTTTTACTTGTTCATCCACCACATAGTGTTTTGTCGTCCAAGGTGTAAGCACTATGCTTCATCTGCAAGTTCTACCACCCGCATGTTATTCTCAAGCACATAAAGTCACATTCATTGTCAGCAGGGCTTCACTTTCCTGGGAGGCTGGCAGGACAGGGAGGATGTAAACCATATACATTACTGCTTTTACGTTGTCATTTTTGTTTTCTTTCGTCTGAATTTCCATCGTAGCATTTCTACCCCAGGAGTTTTTTGTCATAGCGTTCTGCCCCGGCGTTCTTGTCATAGCGTTCTGCCCCGGCGTTCCTGTCATAGCGTTCTGCCCTGGCGTTCCTGTCATAGCGTTCTGCCCCGGCGTTCCTGTCATAGCGTTCTGCCCCGGCGTTCCTGTCATAGCGTTCTGCCCCGGCGTTCCTGTCATAGCGTTCTGCCCCGGCGTTCCTGTCATAGCGTTCTGCCCCGGCGTTCCTGTCATAGCGTTCTGCCCCGGCATTTGTCGTTGCATTCTGCCACTGCATTTTTGTCATAGTGTTCTTCCCCTGCGTTTTTGTCAGTGTTCTGTAGGGATGAGCTTCGTGTTCGAGTCGAACCCATGTTCGACTCGAACATCGGCTGTTCGGTCGTTCGCCGAATTGCGAACGATATGGGCCGTTCGCGCCAAATTCGTGTGGCGCGTCACGGCCCATAATTCACTGCGGCATCGCAGTGCATTGCTGGCTGATGATTGGCCAAGCATGCACTATGACCCGCATGCTTGGCCAATCACAGCGCCGTCAGTAGAGAGAGCTGTAATTGGCCAAAGCCAGGGTGGCTTTGGCCAATTATGGCTCAGGGGATTTAGTACACACCCCACACTATATAAGGCCGCCTGCACGGCGGCCCTGTGTAGTGTGTGTTCCGGTGTGCTGAGAGATAGAGAGAGAGAGAGACAGTGTCATTTGATTTGAGTTAGATAGATTAGGCAGAACAGTCAGTCAGTTAGCTGCACTTACAGTGTATTGTGTATATATATGCATCCCAGGTGTTGCATATATATATATACACTGTATTCAGTTTAGCTAGATCCGTTCCTGTTATCTTCTATCTAGACTATTTACATTTAGTGCAGTGTGTCCTGCTCACAGTGTTCAGCTAGATCCGTTCCTGCTATTTACATTCAGTGCAGTGCGTCCTGCTCACAGTGTTCAGCTAGATCCGTTCCTGCTATTTACATTCAGTGCAGTGCGTCCTGCTCACAGTGTTCAGCTAGATCCGTTCCTGCTATTTACATTCAGTGCAGTGCGTCCTGCTCACAGTGTTCAGCTAGATCCGTTCCTGGTATTTACATTTAGTGCAGTGCGTCCTGCTCACAGTGTTCAGCTAGATCCGTTCCTGCTATTTACATTCAGTGCAGTGCGTCCTGCTCACAGTGTTCAGCTAGATCCGTTCCTGCTATTTACATTCAGTGCAGTGCGTCCTGCTCACAGTGTTCAGCTAGATCCGTTCCTGGTATTTACATTTAGTGCAGTGCGTCCTGCTCACAGTGTTCAGCTAGATCCGTTCCTGCTATTTACATTCAGTGCAGTGCGTCCTGCTCACAGTGTTCAGCTAGATCCGTTCCTGGTATTTACATTTAGTGCAGTGCGTTGTGCTCACAGTGTTCAGCTACATCCGTTCCTGCTATTTACATTCAGTGCAGTGCGTCCTGCTCACAGTGTTCAGCTAGATCCGTTCCTGCTATTTACATTCAGTGCAGTGCGTCCTGCTCACAGTGTTCAGCTAGATCCGTTCCTGGTATTTACATTTAGTGCAGTGCGTTGTGCTCACAGTGTTCAGCTACATCCGTTCCTGCTATTTACATTCAGTGCAGTGCGTCCTGCTCACAGTGTTCAGCTAGATCCGTTCCTGCTATTTACATTCAGTGCAGTGCGTCCTGCTCACAGTGTTCAGCTAGATCCGTTCCTGGTATTTACATTTAGTGCAGTGCGTCCTGCTCACAGTGTTCAGCTAGATCCGTTCCTGGTATTTACATTTAGTGCAGTGCGTCCTGCTCACAGTGTTCAGCTACATCCGTTCCTGCTATTTACATTCAGTGCAGTGCGTCCTGCTCACAGTGTTCAGCTAGATCCGTTCCTGCTATTTACATTCAGTGCAGTGCGTCCTGCTCACAGTGTTCAGCTAGATCCGTTCCTGCTATTTACATTCAGTGCAGTGCGTCCTGCTCACAGTGTTCAGCTAGATCCGTTCCTGGTATTTACATTTAGTGCAGTGCGTCCTGCTCACAGTGTTCAGCTAGATCCGTTCCTGCTATTTACATTCAGTGCAGTGCGTCCTGCTCACAGTGTTCAGCTAGATCCATTCCTGCTATATACATTTAGTGCAGTACGTCCTGCTCACAGTGTTCAGCTAGATCCGTTCCTGTTATCTTCCTACTGACAGGCAGGCTTGTCTGGTTACAGTATATAAAGCTACCTTAAGAAAATTACAGGTGTTCTTTTTGATCCTATTAGTACCACGGTCAGGCAGCTAGACTATTTACATTTAGTACAGTGCGTCCTGCTCACAGTGTTCAGCTAGATCCGTTCCTGTTATCTTCCTACTGACAGGCAGGCTTGTCTGGTTACAGTATATAAAGCTACCTGAAGAAAATTACAGGTGTTCTTTTTGATCCTATTAGTACCACGGTCAGGCAGCTAGACTATTTACATTTAGTACAGTGTGTCCTGCTCACAGTGTTCAGCTAGATCCGTTCCTGTTATCTTCCTACTGACAGGCAGGCTTGTCTGGTTACAGTATATAAAGCTACCTTAAGAAAATTACAGGTGTTCTTTTTGATCCTATTAGTACCACGGTCAGGCAGCTAGACTATTTACATTTAGTACAGTGCGTCCTGCTCACAGTGTTCAGCTAGATCCGTTCTTGCTATTTACATTCAGTGCAGTGCGTCCTGCTCACAGTGTTCAGCTAGATCCGTTCCTGGTATTTACATTTAGTGCAGTGCGTCCTGCTCACAGTGTTCAGCTAGATCCGTTCCTGCTATTTACATTCAGTGCAGTGCGTCCTGCTCACAGTGTTCAGCTAGATCCGTTCCTGCTATATACATTTAGTGCAGTACGTCCTGCTCACAGTGTTCAGCTAGATCCGTTCCTGTTATCTTCCTACTGACAGGCAGGCTTGTCTGGTTACAGTATATAAAGCTACCTTAAGAAAATTACAGGTGTTCTTTTTGATCCTATTAGTACCACGGTCAGGCAGCTAGACTATTTACATTTAGTACAGTGCGTCCTGCTCACAGTGTTCAGCTAGATCCGTTCTTGCTATTTACATTCAGTGCAGTGCGTCCTGCTCACAGTGTTCAGCTAGATCCGTTCCTGGTATTTACATTTAGTGCAGTGCGTCCTGCTCACAGTGTTCAGCTAGATCCGTTCCTGCTATTTACATTCAGTGCAGTGCGTCCTGCTCACAGTGTTCAGCTAGATCCGTTCCTGCTATATACATTTAGTGCAGTACGTCCTGCTCACAGTGTTCAGCTAGATCCGTTCCTGTTATCTTCCTACTGACAGGCAGGCTTGTCTGGTTACAGTATATAAAGCTACCTTAAGAAAATTACAGGTGTTCTTTTTGATCCTATTAGTACCACGGTCAGGCAGCTAGACTATTTACATTTAGTACAGTGCGTCCTGCTCACAGTGTTCAGCTAGATCCGTTCTTGCTATTTACATTCAGTGCAGTGCGTCCTGCTCACAGTGTTCAGCTAGATCCGTTCCTGGTATTTACATTTAGTGCAGTGCGTCCTGCTCACAGTGTTCAGCTAGATCCGTTCCTGCTATTTACATTCAGTGCAGTGCGTCCTGCTCACAGTGTTAAGCTAGATCCGTTCCTGCTATATACATTTAGTGCAGTACGTCCTGCTCACAGTGTTCAGCTAGATCCGTTCCTGTTATCTTCCTACTGACAGGCAGGCTTGTCTGGTTACAGTATATAAAGCTACCTTAAGAAAATTACAGGTGTTCTATCCCAGCTTAGTGCAGCTACAGGCCATTAGTATGTCTGGAAGGCCAAGAAGGAGAGGCAGACAGTCACAAGCCAATAAGAGAGGGCAAGCAGGCTCTGTGTCTAGTGCTGGTCGTGGAGACGGTGCATCCTCATCAGCACGTGGCCATGGGACACGCTTGGCCTTTTTTTCGGCAGCTGGCCGTGTTGAGCCGCAACATGCGGAAGACTTGGTCGAGTGGATGACCAAGCCGTCCTCATCCTCCTCATCCTCTCTCACCCATGCCCAGGGTGCTTTGTCTGGCAAAGCAGCGGCCTCTTCCCTCAGCTCAATGTCATCAGTGACTCCTTCCCTAGCTCCACCATGTCCTCATGAGGATTCCCTCGAACTGTTTGACCACAGTGTTGGGTACATGCTCCAGGAGGATGCCCAGCGTTTGGAAGGCTCTGATGATGATACTGAGCTCAATGAAAGCAGTAACATGAGCACGGACAGAGGGGGTGCCCAAGAAGGACAGCAATCTGGCAGTCATGCTCCCCCTGCTGCAGCATACTGCCAGGTTTGCTCCAGTGATGAGGAGGGAGGGGATGATGAGGTCACTGACTCAACGTGGGTGCCTGATAGGAGAGAGGAGGAGGAGGAGGAGGAGGAGGAGGTGGCACATCACCAACTAGGCAGGATGCCCTCCAGGGGCCAGCCTAAGGGCAGCACATTGACTGCATCACACCCCAAAGCTCCACATGTGCAGGGCGCTGCAGTCTCTGCGCGTTATTCAAAAAGTTCTTTGGTGTGGGCCTTTTTTGAGACGAGTGCATCAGATCGCACCGCTGCTATTTGCAACATATGTCTCAAGCGTATCTCGCGTGGCCAAAACATCTCCCGCTTGGGTACCACATGCTTGACCAGACATATGTTGACCTGCCATGCAGTTCGTTGGCAAGCGTATCTAAAAGACCCACACCAAAGAACAAAGACGATCTCTCCTTGCTCCTCATCAGCTGAGATTTCCAACCCCACTAGACCTTCAGTCCTCTCTGAGACCTGCAGTGAGAGGAATGAAGGTGTAGAATTAGGTGTGTCACAGCCAAGTACTTGTGGGCAATCTGCTTTTGGTACACCGACGTCAGATTGTACCAGGCAAATTTCCCTGCCCCAGCTGCTGCACCGCCGAAAGAAGTTTGCTCCCAGCCATCCACATGCCCAGCGGTTGAATGCTAGCTTGGCAAAATTGCTAGCACTTCAACTGCTGCCTTTTCAGTTGGTAGACTCTGCCCCCTTCCGTGAGTTTGTGGAATGTGCGGTTCCTCAGTGGCAGGTACCCAAACGCCACTTTTTCTCACGGAAGGCGATTCCGGCTCTCTACCGGCATGTGGAAGGCAATGTCCATGCCTCGCTGGACAGGGCGGTCAGCGGTAAGGTGCATATTACCGCTGACTCATGGTCCAGCAGGCATGGACAGGGACGTTACTTAAGTTTCACGGCGCATTGGGTGACTCTGCTGGCAGCTGGGAAGGATGCAGGACAAGGTGCAGTAGTGTTGGAGGTTGTTCCGCCACCACGCCTCCAAAATGCTGATTGTGACACACCTCTCTCCTCCACCCCCTCCTCTTCTTCTTCCTCCATGGCCTCTTCCTCGGAACCAGCGGTGCTCCGTAGGCGTTCAAGGGGCTACGCAAGTACGCAGGCCAAAAGATGCCATGCGGTGCTTGAGCTGGTGTGCTTGGGGGACAGGAGCCACACTGGGGCAGAGGTTCTGTCAGCTCTGCAGGGGCAGGTTCAGAGGTGGTTGACGCCACGCCAACTTAAGGCAGGAATGGTGGTTTGCGACAATGGCACCAACCTCCTCTCTGCCCTCCGACAGGGACAACTGACCCATGTGCCCTGTTTGGCTCACGTCCTTAACTTGGTGGTGCAGCGGTTCTTGGGCAGGTACCCGGGCTTACAGGATGTCCTGAGGCAGGCCAGGAAAGTCTCTGTGCATTTCCGCCGGTCATATAATGCCAGTGCTCGGCTGACGGACCTCCAAAAGGAGTTTAACCTGCCCAAGAACCGCCTAATCTGTGACATGCCCACCAGGTGGAACTCGACGTTGGCCATGCTGCAGCGGCTGCACACGCAGCAGAGGGCCATCAATGAGTACCTGTGCGACTATGGCACCAGGACAGGGTCAGGGGACCTTGGTTTTTTTTCCCCACGCCAGTGGGCCATGATCAGGGATGCATGCACTGTCCTGTCACCATTCGAGGAGGCCACGAGGATGGTGAGCACTGACAGTGCATGCATCAGTGACACTGTCCCCCTTGTCCACCTGTTGGAGCACACGCTGCGTGGTATAATGGACAGGGCACTTGAGGCAGAACAGAGGCAGGAAGAGGAGGACTTCCTTAGCTCTCAAGGCCCCCTTTATCCAGACAGTGTTCCTGCGTGCCCGCCGATCACACAGGAAGAGGACGAGGAGGAGGAGGAGGAGGAGGAGGAGGAAGATTGTGTCAGTATGGAGGTGGAGCCTGGCACTCAGCATCAGCAGTCTTTAAGGGATCAGTCCCAAGGAACACATGGACTTGTACGTGGCTGGGAGGAGGTGGCTGCGGACGTTGTTGTCCTTAGTGACCCAGAGGACTCCGGACCGAATGCCTCAGCAAACCTACGCTGCATGGCCTCCCTGATCCTGCAAAGCCTGCGTAAGGATCCTCGTATTCGTGGTATCAAGGAGAAGGACCAATACTGGCTGGCAACCCTCCTTGATCCACGTTACAAGGGTAAGGTTGCGGACCTTATCTTGCCATCGCAGAGGGAGCAGAGGATGAAACATCTTCGGGAGGCCTTGCAGAAAGGTCTGTGCAACGCGTTCCCAGAGACTGGAAGGTTACAAACTCCTGTTTCTGGACAACGTGTTGCTGAGGCTTCGGTCAGTCAAAGAAGGAGCGGTGGAGAAGGTGGCCGTCTGACCGATGCGTTCAGACAATTTTTTGGTCCGCAGCCCCAAGGTATGATCGGTTCCAGCAACCATCGCCAGCGTCTGTTTTACATGGTGCAGGAATACCTAGGGGCAAGATCAGACTTGGACACCTTTCCCACCGAAAATCCTCTGGGTTACTGGGTCTTGAGGATGGATCACTGGCCAGAGCTTGCACAGTATGCAATTGAGCTACTGGCCTGTCCTGCATCCAGCGTTCTTTCGGAACGCACATTCAGTGCTGCTGGAGGCGTGGTAACCGATCACAGGGTGCGTCTGTCCACCGACTCGGTCGATCGGCTGACCTTCATAAAAATGAATCAGTCTTGGATCACCACCAGCTACCAAGCACCTGATGCAGATGTAACCGAATAATTTTTTTTGAAATCTCAGATCCCTTCAAAGACTGCCTATGCTGATGCTGAGTGACTATCCCTGAGTAATTATCCTCTTCCTCCTCAATCATCACGCTGATAGCTTGTAAGAACATTTTTGGTTCTGGGCGCCACCACCAGTGCCTAAGGCACAATTTTTCAGCCCCTGTTTAACAGGGGCGTGTAATTACAATTTTTGATGTAATACTTTGCAGCAGGGCTCGTTCCTGCATTCCAACTAGAGTGTCTGTGAGGGGTTGCAGTGTTGTGGCACCAGCACCAGTGCCTAAGACCCAATTTTTCAGCCCCTGTCTAACAGGGGCGTGTAATTACAATTTTTGATGCAATACTTTGCAGCAGGGCTTGTTCCTGCGTTTCAACTAGAGTGTCTGTGAGGGGTTGCAGTGTTGTGGCACCAGCACCAGTGCCTAAGACCCAATTTTTCTGCCCCTGTCTAACAGGGGCGTGTAATTACAATTTTTGATGCAATACTTTGCAGCAGGGCTCGTTCCTGCGTTCCAACTAGAGTGTCTGTGAGGGGTTGCAGTGTTGTGGCACCAGCACCAGTGCCTAAGGCCTAATTTTTCAGCTCCTGTTCAACAGGGGCATGTAATTACAATTCTTGATCTAATATTTCACAGCAGGGCCCTGTGAGGGCTTACAGTGTTTTGGCCACAGCAACACCTAAGGCCCAAATTTCTGCTGAGTATATAGGGCAGGACCCTACTTTCAAACATCTAACTTACAAACGACTCCTACTTGCAAACGGAAGGAGACAACAGGAAGTGAGATGAAATCTACCCCTAAGGAAGGGAAATTCTCTCCTGTAAGAGTTAATATGGGAAAACAATTTCTCCTTTCCACTGATGCTTTCCAATCCTTGTTCCACAAAAAAACCCAAATTTTCAAAAAACATTTTTCATTGGGACAGAAAAGTGAGGTGAAATCTTCTGAAGAGGAGGAAAGACGCAAAACAAATGTCACAGGGGTGATAACCCTTCCCTATGTTTTCCAAAAAGCTTAGAAAAGATTTTTTGGCTGGAGCTAAACACATTAAAAATGTTCAAAATTACAAACAGATTCTACTTAACAACAAACCTACAGTCCCTGTCTTGTTTGCACCGCCTGAATACTGCTGTTCAGAGTATATAGGGACCTTTCCTTATTTTAATTTGGGTGCGGGGTTCCCCTTAATATCCATACAAGACCCAAAGGGCCTGGTAATGGACTGGGGGGTACCCATGCCGTTTGTCTCACTGATTTTCATCCATATTGCCATGACCCGACATGACATTAAACCCGCAAGCAGTTTTAAATGAGATTTTTTCCTTTAAAAATGACATTTGGTGCAGGGACTGTTCTAAACATGGGAAACATGCGTCACTTTACAGGCATACTATAGACACCCCCCAGGTACGATATTTAAAGGAATATTTCACTTTTTTTTTTTTACTTTAAGCATCATTAAAATCACTGCTCCTGAAAAAACGGCCGTTTTTAAAAGTTTTTTTTGCATTGATACATGTCCCCTGGGGTAGGACCCGGGTCCCCAAACCCTTTTTAGGACAATACCATGCAAATTAGCCTTTAAAATGAGCACTTTTGATTTCGAACGTTCGAGTCCCATAGACGTCAATGGGGTTCTAACGTTCGTGCGAACTTGCGGTCCGTTCGCGGGTTCTGGTGCGAACCGAACCGGGGGGTGTTCGGCTCATCCCTAGTGTTCTGCCCTGGCGTTCCTGTCATGGTGTTTTGCCTCAAGCATTTCTGTCGTAGCATTCTGTCCTGGTATTTCTGTCTCTGTGTTCAGTCTCGGCATTTCTGTCATATGTTTCTGCCCCAGGATTTTTCCACAGCATTTCTGCCCCAGGATTTCTGCCCCAGGATTTCTGTCATAGCTTTTCTGTCATAGCTTTTCTGTCATAGCTTTTCTGTCATGGCGTTTTTCTGTCATGGCGTTTTTCTGTCATGGTTTTCTGCTCCAGCATTTCTGGCTCGGCGTTTAGTCTCAGCATTTCTTTCATAGCACTTCTGCCCCAGGATTTCTGCCTTAGCGGTCTGTCGTTGTGTTTCTGCCCAGGATTTCTGTAATGGCTTCCTGCCTCAGTGTTCAGTTTCAGCATTTCTGTCTTAGCGTTGCTGTCCTGGCGTTTCTGCACCAGGATTTCTGTCATCACATTTCTGCCTTAGTGTTTCTGCCCCAGGATTTCTGCCATGGCATTGCTGCTTCAACGTTTAAGTCTCAGCATTTCTGTCATAGCGTTTCTGCCCCAGGATTTCATTTCTGCCTCAGCGTTCAGTCTCAGCATTTCTGTCATAGTGTTTCAGGCTCGGTGTTTCAGCCTTCACCGTTTCTCAGAGGGGCGTTGTTGTTCAGTCACAGCATACTCCAATAGCTGTTTTTTATCTTTGTTGTTTGTCATGTCTCATCGTATCTTTGTTCATGTTTTTACCTGGGTCAGTTAGCTAGGGATCACATGTCAGGATCTGTCACATCTACAGATCCATACGGGCTGAGGTTTCGTTTGTTAATGATTGTTGTCCACAATCTTTTCGCCCATATACCATACGTCATACGATGCACGTTCATTCACCACGCCTCTACAATCACCCACCATGGTTTGTGGGTACACTAGCCCTGAGTTTTTAGTTTATTATCTGTCTCTGCGCTACAGGTTACTTGGGCTCACTTACCATTTACACGAAGGGGGGGGATCCGTCATCAGGTTCATTCACGCGCAGTGGTCTTGACATTTCTGCTCATGTTCTCATACTTAGGTAGGCACAGAGGGGCGTTGTTGTTCTCATGTCTGGTTGTCTGTCATTTCTCTTGTTCCTGTTCTCAGGTTGGGCTGTATTGGCATCCATCGTCCCCTTGATGGTCCTCAAGTGGTAGGTTGGGCAAACATCGTTATGATTCTGGATGACTGTTTCATGCCATGGAACTTATTTCCCCGGGGTGGAGTCTGGCCCTCCTTCCTCAGTTCAGGATTCAGACACGGTTGCCAGGTCATAGGCTGAAGCACGACCCAATCGAATCAGGTGGGACCAGTATTCTGTGTCTGGCATGGTTTCTCCATGTTGACAATGCTTATTGCCATAGTGCATGGGCCTCATCCGCCTACTCCATCACATCCTTCAGGTATTCAGCATTTGAACTCCTGCCAGTTGTCCTTTTGCACTCACCCTCGCACTTCCCCATACCAGTATGGGTAGGCCAGGGGTTGGGGAGGGGGGTGTTTCACTGAGCACTTCACTGGTGTCCGGTTGAAGTTTCGATCTTCTCGGCTATCATTTTGCAGGGGCTCCTCGGGCCAGCCATTACTCCCCTTCCCCCACGCATCCTGTCATTCACAAGCAGTTCATTCTCATGTTTGGGTCGTCTCGGGCTTCAGGCTCTATCCAATCGTTCATGGAACGTTTAGTTGGGTTCTGGGTAGCTTTGCAGGTTCTATAGGGGGTTCTGTCTCATCACCAAGTCAGGAGTCGAGGGGGGCGGTTTCTTTTGTCATAGCGGACACTTATCAAATATATACTGTTGCCATCCGGGCACGCACCACTCCACTTGATGGATTGTTACCTACCCTTCTTCACCTAAATTTGTGTCTTTTTGCCCTCTTTTCAGGTATACTGACCAGCCAGGCCAATGCACACCTCAGGCCTTGGTGCTTAGGAGTATCACTTTCTCACGTTCTCTCTTTCTCACTCGAAGACTCTGACTACAAGTGTAAAGGCTAGCCGGAGGCTAGCCTGTATTTGTGGGAGGAGTCTGAGGGGGCTATTTAACCACTTGAGCCCCGGACCATTATGCTGCCTAAGGACCAGAGGTCTTTTTCCAATTTGGCACTGCGTCGCTTTAACTGCTAATTGCGCGGTCATGCAATGCTGTACCCAAACGAAATTTGCGTCCTTTTCTTCCCACAAATAGAGCTTTCTTTTGATGGTATTTGATCACCTCTGCGGTTTTTATTTTTTGCGCTATAAACGGAAAAAGACCGAAAATTTGGAAAAAAAATGATATTTTCTACTTTTTGTTATAAAAAAAATCCAATAAACTAAATTTTAGTCATACATTTAGGCCAAAATGTATTCGGCCACATGTCTTTGGTAAAAAAAATGTCAATAAGCGTATATTTATTGGTTTGCGCAAAAGTTATAGCGTCTACAAACTAGGGTACATTTTCTGTAATTTACACAGCTTTTAGTTTATGACTGCCTATGTCATTTCTTGAGGTGCTAAAATGGCAGGGCAGTACAAAACCCCCCCAAATGACCCCATTTTGGAAAGTAGACACCCCAAGGAAATTGCTGAGAGGCATGTTATACCCATTGAATATTTATTTTTTTTGTCCCAAGTGATTGAAAAATGACAAAAAAAAAAAAAAAAAAAAAATATTTACAAAAAGTTGTCACTAAATGATATATTGCTCACACAGGCCATGGGCCTATGTGGAATTGCACCCCAAAATACATTCAGCTGCTTCTCCTGAGTATGGGGATACCACATGTGTGGGACTTTTTGGGAGCCTAGCCGCGTACGGGGCCCCGAAAACCAATCACCGCCTTCAGGATTTCTAAGGGTGTAAATTTTTGATTTCACTCTTTACTGCCTATCACAGTTTCGGAGGCCATGGAATGCCCAGGTGGCACAAAACCCCCCAAAATGACCCCATTTTGGAAAGTAGACACCCCAAGCTATTTGCTGAGAGGCATATTGAGTCCATGGAATATTTTATATTTTGACACAAGTTGCGGGAAAGTGACACTTTTTTTTTTTTTTTTTTTCATAAAGTTGTCACTAAATGATATATTGCTCACACAGGCCATGGGCCTATGTGGAATTGCACCCCAAAATACATTTAGCTGCTTCTCCTGAGTATGGGGATACCACATGTGTGGGACTTTTTGGGAGCCTAGCCGCGTACGGGACCCCGAAAACCAATCACTGCCTTCAGGATTTCTAAGGGTGAAAATTTTTGATTTCACTCTTTACTGCCTATCACAGTTTCGGAGGCCATGGAATGCCCAGGTGGCACAACCCCCCCCCAAATGACCCCATTTTGGAAAGTAGACACCCCAAGCTATTTGCTGAGAGGCATGGTGAGTATTTTGCAGCTCTCATTTGTTTTTGAAAATGAAGAAAGACAAGAAAAAACATTTTTTTTTTTTCTTTTTTCAATTTTCAAAACTTTGTGACAAAAAGTGAGGTCTGCAAAATACTCACTATACCTCTCAGCAAATAGCTTGGGGTGTCTACTTTCCAAAATGGGGTCATTTGGGGGGGTTTTGTGCCACCTGGGCATTCCATGGCCTCCGAAACTGTGATAGGCAGTGAAGAGTGAAATCAAAAATTCACGCCCTTAGAAAGCCTGAAGGCGGTTCTTGGTTTTCGGGGTCCCGTACGCGGCTAGGCTCCCAAAAAGTCTCACACATGTGGTATCCCCGTACTCAGGAGAAGCAGCAGAATGTATTTTGGGGTGTAATTTCACATATTTCCATGGCATGTTTGAGCAATATATCATTTAGTGACAACTTTGTGCAAAAAAAAAAAAAGAAAAAAAAAATTGGTCTCTTTCCCGCAACTTGTGTCGCAATATAAAATATTCCATGGACTCGACATGCCTCTCAGCAAATAGCTTGGGGTGTCTACTTTCCAAAATGGGGTCATTTGGGGGGGTTTTGAACTGTCCTGGCATTTTATGCACAACATTTAGAAGCTTATGTCACACATCACCCACTCTTCTAACCACTTGAAGACAAAGCCCTTTCTGACACTTATTGTTTACATGAAAAAGTTATTTTTTTTTGCAAAAAAATTACTTTGAACCCCCAAACATTATATATTTTTTTAAAGCAAATGCCCTACAGATTAAAATGGTGGGTGTTTCATTTTTTTTTTTCACACAGTAATTGCGCAGCGATTTTTCAAACGCATTTTTTGGGGAAAAAACACACTTTTTTAAATTTTAATGCACTAAAACACACTATATTGCCCAAATGTTTGATGAAATAAAAAAGATGATCTTAGGCCGAGTACATGGATACCAAACATGACATGCTTTAAAATTGCGCACAAACGTGCAGTGGCAACAAAATAAATACATGTTTAAAAGCCTTTAAAAGCCTTTACAGGTTACCACTTTAGATTTACAGAGGAGGTCTACTGGAAAAATTACTGCACTCGATCTGGCCTTCGCGGTGATACCTCACATGCATGGTGCAATTGCTGTTTACGTTTGACGACAGACCGCCGCTTGCGCTCGCCTTAGCGCGAGAGCAGGGGGCGACAGGGGTGCTTTTTTTTTTTTTTTTTTTTCTTTATTATTTTTTTGCTTTTTTAATCTTACTTTTAAACTGTTCCTTTCATATTTTTTTTTTTTAATCATTTTTATTGTTATCTCGGGGAATGTAAATATCCCCTATGATAGCAATAGGTAGTGACAGGTACTCTTTTTTGAAAAAATTGGGGTCTATTAGACCCTAGATCTCTCCTCTGCCCTCAAAGCATCTGACCACACCAAGATCGGTGTGATAAAATGCTTCCCCAATTTCCCAATGGCGCTATTTACATCCGGCGAAATCTAAGTCATGAAATGCTCGTAGCTTCCGGTTTCTTAGGCCATAGAGATGTTTGGAGCCACTCTGGTCTCTGATCACCTCTATGGTCAGCTGGCTGAATCACCGGCTGCATTCTCAGGTTCCCTGTTGAGACAGGAGAGCCAGAGAAAAACACGAAAGACGGTGGGGGGGGGCATTCCCTCCCACGGCTTGTAAAAGCAGTCTAGAGGCTAATTAGCCGCTAGGATTGCTTTTACATGAAAGCCGACCGCTGGCTGAAAAGAATGATACCAAGATGATACCTAAACCTGCAGGCATCATTCTGGTATAACCACTCAAAGTCGTGAATGGCGTACCTGAAGACAAAAAAATGGTTAACAATGGTTAACAATAAACAGTAAAGTATAAATAATTACATACCTGAAAAACAAACATGATAAAACATAATAACAATAACAATAACAATAAAACATTGCAGAATAGAATACAGTAAAAAAAGAGCAGAACAATAGAGAGAGAGAATAGAGAGAGAGAGAACAATAAAACGACAACTATTTTTTTTTATTTTATATATATTTTTTTTTTACACTTTTTTTGTAACTAACTTTTATAACGGTAACCGGTTCCAGGTTCGGGTCTCTCAAAATGCGATGGCATCTTGGGAGACCCTGTGAAAGTGCGCCTAGTCTGTGCAATGCTGTACCCTACGCTATTACTCAACTAGTGTATAGTAGCGTTCAAAACATTCACCAATGCAAAGACAAGGATTGTCAGGACAGGAGGGACAATAGCAGGTGTCACGCCTATATCCGCGCTTGCTGCAGACACGACATCTTTTTTTGGGGGGTTCGTTGGGTAGGGGTACTCGGGAGGACATAAAAATGCCTCTCATGCAGCCGACTGCATTTGGTTGGGGATGTGAATGGGGGAAGTACGGGTGCTGCAGAAGCGGTGGGTTCCCAATTAGGATTGGCGAATGCAGCAGGAAGGGCACTATGGGCACGACGGGCCTGTGTTTGTCTTCTTGGTGGCAGCGGGACACTACTTGTGCTTGCCACCTCACCAGCTTGAACTGCACTTATGGGACTCGCCACGTCACCACGTGTTACTGCAGTGCTGGTTTGACTATGACCGGGGTGTACTAGGCCACTGGTGCTTGCCAGTTCCCCAAAACGCTACCAAAAAAACTGTTAGCGATCGCAGGGATCAGGCCTGACTCTGCGAACGCTGCAGTTATGCGTTTAGTCTTTTGTAAGTGACAGTGATCGATCGATACTGCACTTGGGTGGGCTGGGCCGGGCCGGGCGGAGGGGCAAAACGCAGGTGCTAGCAGGTATCTGGGCTGATCCCGCTAACACTGCGTTTTTGGGAACCCTAAACTGCTGGTGACACTAGTATAGATCTGATCAGATCAGATATTGATACGTTCAGATACTATACCACTAAGGGAGGTGTACGGTGCGTGCGTGGGTGTTAGCGGTACTGGCGCTAACCTGACGCTGCCTGGGGCTGGTGCTTGCCAGTTCACCAAAACGCTACCAAAAAAACTGTTAGCGATCACAGGGATCAGGCCTGACTCTGCGAACGCTGCAGTTATGCGTTTAGTGTTTTGTAAGTGACAGTGATCGATCGATACTGCACTTGGGTGGGCTGGGCTGGGCCGGGCGGAGGGGCAAAACGCAGGTGCTAGCAGGTATCTGGGCTGATCCCGCTAACACTGCGTTTTTGGGAACCCTAAACTGCTGGTGACGCTAGTATAGATCTGATCGGATCAGATATTGATCCGTTCAGATACTATACCACTAAGGGAGGTGTACGGTGCGTGCGTGGGTGTTAGCGCTACTGGCGCTAACCTGACGCTGCCTGGGGCTGGTGCTTGCCAGTTCACCAAAATGCTACCAAAAAAACTGTTAGCAATCGCAGGGATCAGGCCTGACGCTGCGAACGCTGCAGTTATGCGTTTAGTGTTTTGTGTCAGTGATAGATCGATACTGCACTTGGGTGGGCTGGGCGGAGGCGCAAAACGCAGGTGCTAGCAGGTATCTGGGCTGATCCCGCTAACACTGCGTTTTTGGGAACCCTAAACTGCTGGGGACACTAGTATAGATTTGATCGGATCAGATATTGATCCGATCAGATACTATACCACTAAGGGAGGTGTATGCTGCGTGCGTGGGTGTTAGCGGTACTGGCGCTAATCTGACGCTGCCTGGGGCGACGCATATCACCGCCGGGCGATCGGGGGGCTAAACCTTTATTCGGTAATAAACGGCGGGTGCCCTGACACTATAAAAAATAAACAAACTAACCAGCGTCAACCGTATCGGTTATACGGTGATCAGTGGTGAAAGGGTTAACTAGGGGGCAATCAAGGGGTTAAAACATTTATTAGGTAGTATATGGGGGTCCCTGACGCTATAAAACGCTGACGGCGAACCTAAATATTTACCTCACTAACTAGCGTCACCAGCGACACTAATACAGCGATCAGAAAAATGATCGCTTAGCGACACTGGTGACAGGGGGTCATCAAGGGGTTAAAACTTTATTAGGGGGGGTTAGGGGGGTACCCTAGACCTACAGGGGGGTAACAGTAACTGTGCTAACACAGTAACTGTCACAAACTGACACAGCAGTAATCAGAAAAAAAAAAAAAAAAAAAAACGGCTGGTGTCAGTTTGTGACAGGGGGGGGGGGGGGGGTGATCGGGGGGGGATCGGGGGGCGATCGGGGGGGGGGGATCGGGGTGTTTAGTGTGCCTGGCATGTTCTACTGTGTGTGTAGTGTTGGTGCACTCACTCACATGTCGTCTCTCCTCGGGCCGGAACGGAAACTACCGACCCGAGGGGAGATGACATCACTTCCTTTGCTGCTGTTTAGCATACAGCAGCAAAGGAGTGTTCCTATTGGCCGGCGGCGATCGCGAGGGGGGGGCCACGATCGGATGGCCTCCCCCTCGTCTCCGATCGCCGGGGGACAAAACGGGACCGCCTCGGGCAGCGGGGGGGGGTCCGATCGGACCCCCCACCCGCGGGAGGCAAATCACGTACATGTACGTGATTTTGCCTGCCCGTGCCGCCTTGCCGACGTACATCGGCGTGAGGCGGTCCTTAAGTGGTTAAGCCTCCTCCTCTGTTAGGCCAGGGCTCGTCTGCGTTTCTGGGTTCCCACCCACCCGTTTCCCCCAGTCTTCATACATACTCATAATACTTTTTCTTAGTCTTACATTCAGGGTATGCCCTCTTTTCAGGCATACTGACCAGCCAGGCCAAGGCTCACCTCAGGCCTTGGTGCCCAGGAGTGTCACTTTCTCACGTTCTCTCTTTCTCACTCGAAGACTCTGACTACAAACACTGTTATGAAAATGTCTTGCTTGATACAGCTCCATTGGCTGTAGAAAACCTCAGTTCTGGAAATCAGTTGGAGAAGGAGAACTGCTCTCTGTCTTAAAGCAGCAGTCTCTCTCCAGCAGTCTAACAATGCCCCTTCTTCATGCTTAGTCAGGCCCACAGCTCTTGGATCAGCAAAGCTCATACACTCTGCTAACTGCAGAACTGTACATTAACCAGTCGCCGACCGCCTAACGCAGATATACTGGGGCAGAATGGCACGGGCAGGCAAAATCGCCCCCCGGTGCCCGAGGTGGTCGGCTTCTGTCTGGGAGCGATCAGAGGTGAGGGGGAGACCATTCATTCGTGGCCTCCCCCTCACGATCCTCGGCTCGGTATTTTCCGTTCCGGCGCCGAGGAGAGAAGACATCTGAGTGAGTTGCACAACACAACACACACAGTAGAACACACCAGGCATACTGTACACCCCCATCACCCCCCGATAACCCCTTGATCACCCCCCAATCACCGCCCTAATAAAGTTTTAACCCCTTGATCACTCCCCATCGCCAGTGTCACTAAGCGATCATTTTTCTGATCGCTGTATTAGTGTCACTTGTGACGCTAGTTAGGGAGGTAAATATATAGGTTCGCCGTCAGTTTTATAGCGTCAGGGACCCCCATATACTACCTAATAAAAGGTTTTAACCCCTTGATTGCCCCCTAGTTAACCCTTTCACCAGTGATCACCGTATAACTGTTACAGGTGACGCTGGTTAGTTAGTTTATTTTTTATAATGTCAGGGCACCCGCCGTTTATTACCGAATAAAGGTTTAGCCCCCTAATCGCCCGGAGGTGATATAACTTAGGTTTTAGGGTCAGATAGGGCCTGCGTCACCCCGGGCAGCGTCAGGTTAGCGCCAGTAGCACTAACACCCACGCGCGCAGCATACACCTCCCTTAGTGGTATAGTATCTGAACGGATCAATATCTGATCCGATCAGATCTATACTAGCGTCCTCAGCAGTTTAGGGTTCCCAAAAACGCAGTGTTAGCGGGATCAGCCCAGATACCTGCTAGCACCTGTGTTTTGCCCCTCTGCCCAGCCCACCCAAGTGCAGTATCGATCGATCACTGTCACTTACAAAACACTAAACACACATAACTGCAGCATTCGCAGAGTCAGGCCTGATCCCTGCGATCGCTAACAGTTTTTTGGTAGCGTTTTGGTGAACTGGCAAGCACCAGCCCCAGGCAGCGTCAGGTTAGTGCCAGTAGCGCTAACACCCACGCACGCACCGTACACCTCCCTTAGTGGCATAGTATCTGAACGGATCAATATCTGATCCGATCAGATCTATACTAGCGTCCCCAGCAGTTTAGGGTTCCCAAAAACGCAGTGTTAGCGGGATCAGCCCAGATACCTGCTAGCACCTGCGTTTTGCCCCTTCGCCCGGCCCAGCCCAGCTCACCCAAGTGCAGTATCGATTGATCACTGTCACTTACAAAACACTAAACGCATAACTGCAGCGTTCGCAGAGTCAGGCCTGATCCCTGCGATCGCTAACAGTTTTTTGGTAGCGTTTTGGTGAACTGGCAAGCACCAGCGGCCTAGTACACCCCGGTCGTAGTCAAACCAGCACTGCAGTAACACTTGGTGACGTGGCGAGTCCCATAAGTGCAGTTCAAGCTGGTGAGGTGGCAAGCACAAGTAGTGTCCCGCTGCCACCAAGAAGAAGACAAACACAGGCCCGTCGTGCCCATAATGCCCTTCCTGCTGCATTCGCCAATCCTAATAATTGGGAACCCACCACTTCTGCAGCACCCGTACTTCCCCCATTCACATCCCCAACCAAATGCAGTCGGCTGTATGAGATGCATTTTCTTTATGTCCTCCCGAGTACCCCTACCCAATGAACCCCCACCCAAAAAGATGTCGTGTCTGCAGCAAGTGCGGATATAGGCGTGACACCCGCTATTATTGTCCCTCCTGTCCTGACAATCCTGGTCTTTGCTTTGGTGAATGTTTTGAATGCTACCATTCACTAGTTGAGTATTAGCGTAAGGTACAGCATTGCAGACTAGGCACACTTTCACAGGGTCTCCCAAGATGCCATCGCATTTTGAGAGACCCGAACCGGGAACCGGTTACAGTTATAAAAGTTACAGTTACAAAAAAAAGTGTAAAAAAAAAAACACAAAAAAATATTTAAAAAAAAATAGTTGTTGTTTTATTCTCTCTCTCTCTCTATTCTCTCTCTATTGTTCTGCTCTTTTTTACTGTATTCTATTCTGCAATTTTTTGTTGTTGTTATGTTTTATCATGTTTGCTTTTCAGGTATGCAATTTTTTATACTTTACCGTTTACTGTGTTTTATTGTTAACCATTTTTTTTGTCTTCAGGTACGCCATTCACGACTTTGAGTGGTTATACCAGAATGATGCCTGCAGGTTTAGGTATCATCTTGGTATCATTCTTTTCAGCCAGCGGTCGGCTTTCATGTAAAAGCAATCCTAGTGGCTAATGCCCCCCCCCCCTCTTTCGTGTTTTTCTCTGGCTCTCCTGTCTCCACAGGGAACCTGAGAATGCAGCCGGTGATTCAGCCAGCTGACCATAGAGCTGATCAGAGACCAGAGTGGCTCCAAACATCTCTATGGCCTAAGAAACCGGAAGCTACGAGCATTTCACAACTTCGCCGGATGTAAACAGCGCCATTGGGAAATTGGGAAAGTATTTTATCACACCGATCTTGGTGTGATCAGATGCTTTAAGGGGAGAGGAGAGATCTATTTTTTTCAAAAAAGAGTACCTGTCACTACCTATTGCTATCATAGGGGATATTTACATTCCCTGAGATAACAATAAAAATGATAAAAAAAAAAAAAGAAAGGAACAGTTTAAAAATAAGATAAAAAAGCAAAAAAATAATTAAAAAAAAAGAACAGCTGTCCTCCCTGCTCTCGCGCTAAGGTGAACGCAAGCTTTGGTCTGGCGTCAAATGTAAACAGCAATTGTACCATGCATGTGAGATATCACCGCGAAGGTCAGATCGAGGGCAGTAATTTTAGCAGTAGACCTCGTCTGTAAATCTAAAGTGGTAACCTGTAAAGGCTTTTAAAAATGTATTTAGTTTGTCGCCACTGCACGTTTGTGCGCAATTTTAAAGCATGTCATGTTTGGTATCTATGTACTCGGCCTAAGATCATCTTTTTTATTACATCAAACATTTGGGCAATATTGTGTGTTTTAGTGCATTAAAATTTTAAAAAGTGTGTTTTTTCCTAAAAAAAAAAAGCGTTAGAAAAATCGCTGCGCAAATACTGTGTGAAAAAAAAATGATAAAAGCAACCATTTTAATCTGTAGGGCATTTGCTTTAAAAATATATAATGTTTGGGGGTTCAAAGTAATTTTCTTGCAAAAAAAAAATAATTTTTTCATGTAAACAAAAAGTGTCAGAAAGGGCTTTGTCTTCAAGTGGTTAGAAGAATGAGTGATGTGTGACATAAGCTTCTAAATGTTGTGCATAAAATGCCAGGACAGTTCAAACCCCCCCAAATGACCCCATTTTGGAAAGTAGACACCCCAAGCTATTTGTTGAGAGGCAAGTCAAGTCTATGGAATATTTTATATTGCGACACAAGTTGCGGGAAAAAGACAAATTTTTTTTAATTTTTATGCACAAAGTTGTCACTAAATGATATATTGCTCAAACATGCCATGGGAATATGTGAAATTACACCCCAAAATACATTCTGTTGCTTCTCCTGAGTACGGGGATACCACATGTGTGAGACTTTTTGGGAGCCTAGCCACGTACAGGACCCCGAAAACCAAGCACCGCCTTCAGGCTTTCTAAGGGCGTAAATTTTTGATTTCACTCTTCACTGCCTATCACAGTTTTGGAGGCCATGGAATGCCCAGGTGGCACAAAACCCCCCAAATGACCCTATTTTGGAAAGTAGACACCCCAAGCTATTTGCTGAGAGGTATAGTGAGTATTTTGCAGACCTCACTTTTTGTCACAAAGTTGAAAATTGAAAAAAGAAAAAAAAAATTTTTTTCTTGTCTTTCTTCATTTTCAAAAACAAATGAGAGCTGCAAAATACTCACATGCCTCTCAGCAAATAGCTTGGGGTGTCTGCTTTCCAAAATGGGGTCATTTGGGGGGGGGGGGTGTGCCACCTGGGCATTCCATGGCCTCTGAAACTGTGATAGGCAGTGAAGAGTGAAATCAATTATTTACGCCCTTAGAAATCCTGAAGGCGGTGATTTTGGGGCCCCGTACGCGGCTAGGCTCCCAAAAAGTCCCACACATGTGGTATCCCCATAATCATGAGAAGCAGCTAAATGTATTTTGGGGTGCAATTCCACATATGCCAATGGCCTGTGTGAGCAATATATCATTTAGTGACAACTTTGTGCAAAAAAAAAAAAATTTGTCACTTTCCCACAACTTGTGTCAAAATATAAAATATTCCATGGACTCAACATGCCTCTCATCAAATAGCTTGGGGTGTCTACTTTCCAAAAAGGGGTCATTTGGGGGGGGGTTGTGCCATCTGGGCATTTTATGGCCTTCAAAACTGTGATAGGTAGTGAGGAGTGAAATCAAAAATTTACGCCCTTAGAAATCCTGAAGGCGGTGATTGGTTTTCGGGGCCCCGTACGCGGCTAGGCTCCCAAAAAGTCCCACACATGTGGTATCCCCGTACTCAGGAGTAGGGATGAGCTTCGAGTTCGAGTCGAACTCATGTTTGACTCGAACATTGGCTGTTCGCAAGTTCACCGAACAGCGAACAATTTGGGGTGTTCGCGGCAAATTCGAATGCTGTGCTGCGGATTACCCTTTAAAAGTCTATTGGAGAAATCAAAAGTGCTAATTTTAAAGTCTTATATGCAAGTTATTGTCATAAAAAGTGTGTGAGGACCTGGGTCCTGTCCCAGGGGTCATGGATCAATGCAAAAAAAGTTTTAAAAACGGACGTTTTTTCAGGAGCAGTGATTTTAATAATGCTTAAAGTCAAACAATAAAAGTGTAATATAGCTTTAAATTTCGTAGCTGGGGGGTGTCTATAGTATGCCTGTAAAGGGGCGCATGTTTCCCGTGTTTAGAACAGTCTGACAGCAAAATGACATTTCAAAGGAAAAAAGCCATTTAAAACTACTCGCGGCTATTGCATTGCCGGTCCGACAATACACATAGAAGTTTATTGATAAAAACGGCATGGGAATTCCCCACAGAGGAACCCCGAACCAAAATTAAAAAAAAAAATGACGTGGGGGTCCCCCTAAATTCCATACCAGGCCCTTCAGGTCTGGTATGGATATTAAGGGGAACCCCTGCCAAAATTTTAAAAAAATGATGTGGGGGTCCCCCTAAATTCCATACCAGACCCTTCAGGTCTGGTATGGATTTTAAGGAGAACCCAGCATCAAAAAAAAAAAAGGCGTGGGGTCCCCCCAAAAATCCATACCAGACCCTTATCCGAGCACGCAACCTGGCAGGCCGCAGGAAAAGAGGGGGGAGCGAGAGAGCGCCCCCTCCTGAACCGTACCAGGCCACATTCCCTCAACATTGGGAAGGGGATTTGGGGTAGCCCCCTAAAACACCTTGTCCCCATGTTGATGAGGACAAGGGCCTCATCCCCACAACCCTTGCCGGTGGTTGTGGGGGTCTGCGGGCGGGGGGCTTATCGGAATCTGGAAGCCCCCTTTAACAAGGGGACCCCTAGATCCTGCCCCCCCTGTGTGAAATGGTAAGGGGGTACTTCCTACCATTTCACTAAAAAACTGTCAAAAATGTTAAAAATGACAAGAGAAAGTTTTTGACAATTGCTTTATTTAAATGCTTCTTCTGTCTTCTTTCTTCTATCTACCTTCATCTTCTTCTTCTTCTTCTTCTGGTTCTTCTGGCTCTTCTGGTTCTTCCTCCGGTGTTCTCTTCCAGCATCTCCACCGCAGGGTCTTCTATCTTCTTCTCTTTGGGCCGCTCCGCACCCATGGCATGTGGGAGGCTCCCGCTCTTCTCTTCATCTTCTTCTCTTCTTCATCTTCTTCTTCATCTTCTTCTTTTCTTCTCTTCTTCTCATCTTCATCTTCTTCTCCGGGCCGCTCCGCATCCATGCTGGCATGGAGGGAGGCTCCTGCTGTGTGACACGTCTCCTCGTCTGACGGTTCTTAAATAACAGGGGGCGGGGCCACGCGGTGACCCCGCCTCCCTCTGATGCACGGGACCTGACGGGACTTCCCTGTGGCATTCCCCGTGACGTCACAGGGAAGTCCCGTCAAATCACCGTGCGTCAGAGGGGCGGGATCACTGGGTGGCCCCGCCCCCATTATTTAAGAACCGTCAGATGAGGAGACGCCATCACACAGCGGGAGCCTCCCTCCATGCCAGCATGGGTGCGGAGCGGCCCGGAGAAGATGAAGAAGAAGATGAAGAAGAAGAGAAGAAGATGAAGAGAAGAGCGGGAGCCTCCCCCCATGCCATGGGTACGGAGCGGCCCGAGGAGAAGAAGATAGAAGACGCCGCGAAGGAGATGCTGGACGAGAACGCCGGAGGAAGAACCAGAAGAACCAGAAGAAGATGAAGGAAGATAGAAGAAAGAAGAAGCATTTAAAAATAAAGGAATTGTCAAAAACTGTCTCTTGTCATTTTTAACATTTTTGACAGTTTTTTAGTGAAATGGTAGGAGTACATTTGTACCCCCTTACCATTTCACACAGGGGGTCCGGGATCTGGGGGTCCTCTTGTTAAAGGGGGCTTCCAGATTCCGATAAGCCCCCCGCCCGCAGACCCCCACAACCACCGGCCAGGGTTGTGGGGATGAGGCCCTTGTCCTCATCAACATGGGGACAAGGTGTTTTTTGGGGGGGCTACCCCAAAGCACCCTCCCAATGTTGAGGGCATGTGGCCTGGTACGGTTCAGGAGGGGGGACGCTCTCTCGTCCCCCCCTCTTTTCCTGCAGCCTGCCAGGTTGTGTGCTCGGATAAGGGTCTGGTATGGATTTTTGGGGAGACCCCACGCCATTTTTTTTTTGGGCGCGGGGTTCCCCTTAATATTCATACCAGACCTGAAGGGCCTGGTATGGAATTTAGGGGGACCCCCGCGTAATTTTTTTTTTTTAATTTTGGTTCAGGGTTCCCCTGTGGGGAATTCCCATGCCGTTTTTATCAATGAACTTCTATGTGTATTGTCGGACCGGCAATGCAATAGCCGCGAGTAGTTTTAAATGGCTTTTTTCCTTCTAAATTTCATTTTGCTGTCAGACTGTTCTAAACACAGGAAACATGCGCCCCTTTACAGGCATGCTATAGACACCCCCCAGCTACAAAATTTAAAGGGATATTACACTTTTATTGTTTGACTTTAAGCATTATTAAAATCACTGCTCCTGAAAAAACGGCCGTTTTTAAAAATT
This sequence comes from Lithobates clamitans, assembly GCA_037952925.1. NCBI lineage: Eukaryota > Metazoa > Chordata > Amphibia > Anura > Ranidae > Lithobates > Lithobates clamitans. The sequence goes on from JBBGZY010001260.1 coordinate 3,322,516, forward strand.
TTTTTTGCATTGATCCATATCCCCTGGGGCAGGACCCGGGTCCCCAAACATTTTTTATGACAATAACTTGCATATAAGCCTTTAAAATTAGCACTTTTGATTATTCATGTTCGTGTCCCATAGACTTTAAGGGTGTTCGCATGTTCGAACGAACTTTTTTCCTGTTCGCATGTTCTGGTGCGAACCGAACAGGGGGGGTGTTCGGCTCATCCCTACTCAAGAGAAGCAGTTGAATGTATTTTGGGGTGCAATTCCACATATGCCCATGGCCTGTGTGAGCAATATATCATTTAGTGACAACTTTTTGTAAATTTTTTTTTTTTGTCATTATTCAATTACTTGGGACAAAAAAAATTAATATTCAATGGGCTCAACATGCCTCTCAGCAATTTCCTTGGGGTGTCTACTTTCCAAAATGGGGTCATTTGAGGGGGTTTTGTACTGCCCTGCCATTTTAGCACCTCAAGAAATGACATAGACAGTCATAAACTAAAAGCTGTGTAAATTCCAGAAAATGTACCCTAGTTTGTAGACGCTATAACTTTTGCGCAAACCAATAAATATACGCTTATTGACATTTTTTTTACCAAAGACATGTGGCCAAATACATTTTGGCCTAAATGTATAACTAAAATTGAGTTTCTTGGATTTTTTTTATAACAAAAATGTAGAAAATATCATTTTTTTCAAAATTTTCGGTCTTTTTCCGTTTATAGCGCAAAAAATAAAAACCATAGAGGTGATCAAATACCATCAAAAGAGAGCTGTATTTGTGGGAAGAAAAGGACACAAATTTCGTTTGGGTACAGCATTGCATGACCGTGCAATTAGCAGTTAAAGCGACGCAGCGCCAAATTGTAAAAAGTGCTCTGGTCAGGAAGGGGGTAAATCCTTCTGGGGCTGAAGTGGTTAAAGTAGGGCACATGTTGGGATATTGCCTAGCTGCTCCAGCCCCGGAAAATTTTACCCCCTTCCTGACCAGAGCACTTTTTGCAATTCAGACCTGCATCGCTTTAACTGACAATTGCGCGGTCATGCGATGTTGCACCCCAGCAAAATTTATGTCCTTTTTTTCCCACAAATAGAGCCTTCTTTTGGTGGTATTTGATCACCTCTGTGGTTTTTATTTTTTGTGATATAAACAAAAAAAAGACCAACAATTTTGAAAAAACACATAATTTTTTCCTTTTTGCTATAATAAATATCCCCAAAAATATATAAAAAAAAATGTTTTTCCTCAGTTTAGGCCGATATGTATTCTTCTACATTTTTTTGGTAAAAAAACCCGTAATAAGCGTATATTGATTGGTTTGCACAAAAAGTTATAGCGTCTACAAAATAGGGGGTTTTTTTTTCGTAATGGCGGCGATCTGCGTTTTTTATCGAGACTGTGACATTATGGCGGACACGTCTGACACTTTTGACAGTTTTTTGGGGCCATTGTCATTTATACAGCGATCAGTGTTATAAAAATGCACTTAATACTGTGTGAATGGCACTGGCAGTGAAGGGGTTAACCACTAGGGGGCGATGAAGGGGTTAAGTGTGTTTTAGGGAGTGATTCTAACTGTGGGGGGATGGCAGGGATCCGTGATCTCTGTCATGACACAAGCCAGAATGAGGAAATGCCTTGTTTACATAGGCACTTCCCCGTTCTGAGGCTCCGTGACACGATCGCCAGACACGGTCACGCTGTACGCGGCAGACGCGCGCACGCACCTGCTATCCTAGCCTCTTAAAGGGGACGTACAGGTATGCCCATTTGCCCACCGCTGCCATTGTGTCGACATACATCGTCGTGCAGCGGTCGGCAAATGGCTAGAGATTACTGCATATTTTGCTTACATCTGAGATTAGCATACAGCCTAAACCCCTAAATATCATAAACATATATGTATTAACCACAGAGCCTAAAACAGCCACTAACACTTTTTAGAGCAGCTGTAGTCTCAATATTGTCCACAGGCTTAGTCAGCTCAGCATATGTTACTCAGTAAGCACATGTAATTGTATATCTTCCAGCTAGTATATTTTTCCCCTATACTCACTACACTGAGATTCAGCATATGACCTGTATTCACATTTGTGTCTTCTTCATTCATTCCTCATGTTTTCCACAATCACCCACCCAGTTACAGGTGCAGGCGGTACTTCCCACTTTTGGATCCTTTGTACAAAATAACAACAATATATTTCTGGCAAAGATCTATATAGGTCACTGTGAGTTATTCATTCACCAAGTGTGTCATTGGCTAGCATGGCAAAACATTCCACAATACCTTTAAAGGTTGCTAGCATCAATGGTAAAAAAAAAATCCACAATACCTCAAGCACATTCATCCATTAATCCAAGCTTAGGCACTGCAATGGGGCCGCACATGAACATGCATTTCGCTGATATTTCATCAGAAACAGAAAAAAAACATATGCAGGCTAGCAGGATTTCGGATGTTATTTTGCCAACAATCTCCATATTAAATGTACATATGAATTCAGCATTAACTTTTAGTGATGGCTGGCTCAGATGCTTGTCAGTAGTGGCAAATATAATGGTAACGCTATATATATATTACAGTATCTCACAAAACTGATTACACCCCTCACACTTTTGTAAATATTTTATTATATCTTTTCATGTGACAACACTGAAGAAATGACACTTTGCTACAATGTAAAGTAGTGAGTGTGCAATGTGTATAACAGTGTAAGTGCTGTCCCCTCAAAATAACTCAACACACAACCACTAATGTCTAAACTGCTGGCAACAAAAGTGAGTACGGTAAACCCCTAAGTGAAAATGTCCAAATTGGGCCAAAAGTGTCAATATTTTCTGTGGCCACCATTACTTTCCATCACTGCCTTAACCATCTTGGGCATGGAGCTTACCAGAGCTTCACAGCTTGCCACTCCTCCATGATGGCATCACAGAGCTGGTGGATATTTCAGACCTTGCATTCCTCCACCTTCGGTTTGAGGATGCCCCACAGATGCTCAATAGGGGTTAGGTCTGGAGACATGCTTGGCCAGTCCATCACCTTTACCCTCAGCTTCTTTAGCAAGACAGTGGTCCTCTTGGAGGTGGGTTTGGGGTTGTTATCATGTTGGAATACTGCCCTGCGGCCCAGTCTCCGAAGGGAGAAGATCATGCTCTGCTTAAGTATGTCACAGTACATGTTGGCATTCAGGGTTCCTTCAATGAACTGTAGTTCCTCAGTGACGGCAGACCCCAGAACATGACACTCTCACCACCATGCTTGACTGTAGGCAAGACACACTTGTCTTTGTACTCCTCACATGGTTGCCGCCACACACACTTGACACCATAAGAACCAAATGAGTTTATCTTGGTCTCATCAGACCACAGGACATGGTTCCAGTAATCCATGTCCTTAGTCTGCTTGTCTTCAGCAAACTGTTTGTGGGCTTTCTTGTGCATTATCTTTAGAAGAGGCTTCTTTCTGGGATGACAGCCATGCAGACCAATTTGATGCAGTGTGTGGCGTATGGTCTGAGCACTGACAGGCTGACCCCCCACCCCTTCTGCCTCTGCAGCAATGCTGGCAGCACTCATACATCTATTTCCCAAAGACAACCTCTAAATATGATGCTGAGCATGTGCACTTAACTTCTTTGGTCGACCATGGTGAGGCCTGTTCTGAGTTGAACCTGTCCTGTTAAACTGCTGTATGGTCTTGGCCACCGCTCTGCAGCTCAGCTTCAGGGTCTTGGCAATCTTCTTATAGCCTAGGCCATTCTTATAGCCTAGGCCATCTTGATGTAGAGCAACAATTCTTTTTTTTAAATCCTCAGAGAGTTCTTTGCCATGAGGTGCTATGTTAAACTTCCAGTGACCAGTTTGAGAGAGTGAGATCGATAACACCAAATTTAACACACCTGCTCCCCATTCACATCTGAGACCTTGTAACACTAATGAGTCACATGACACTGGGGAGAGAAAATAGCTAATTGGGCACAATTTGGACATTTTCACTTAGGGGTGTACTTACTTTTGTTGCCAGCGGTTTAGACATTAATGGCTGTGTGTTGAGTTATTTTGAGGGGACAGCAAATTTACATTGTTATACAAGCTGTACACTCACTACTTTACATTGTAGCAAAATATCTTCTCTTCAGTGCTGTCACATGAAAAGATATAATAAAATATTTACAAAAATGTGAGGGGTGTACTCACTTTTGTGAGATACTGTATATATATATATATATATATATAGACTTGTCTCCTTGAGGTAGTGTGTAATCGAAGCTCTCTGTAGCATTTAAACGGTTTCATATTTGTCTGTGCAGCTAGTCTAATTTGCATACTATAACAGCATGTGACATTACATTCATCAGATCGATGCATGAACTAAAATTAATTACCAATTTATTTAATAATTTAATTGGCTTATTTGCAATTGCAGCCTTCCTTTTGTCAGTAGTTAGTGCGATTCTGATGCTGTTTCTGTTGTTAAAAAAAATGCTTTTCAACTTATCTACTTATTGTATGAGCATAGCTTTTTACAAATATACTGCCTCCATCATCGTATAGGCACATCCTGATGCTTGCACACACAGGTATATTTGTTAAAGAGGAGCTCCAGTCTCCCCCAAAAACTTAAAAGTCAGCAGCTACAAATACTTTAGCTTCTGACTTATAATATAAGAACAAGTACCTGTCAAGAGATCGAGCGATGTCCTCACCTGAGCCAACTCTTCAATTGACTTCGGGTGCGGGTGCCGCCATCTTAGGTATGAAAAACTGGCAGTGAAGCCTTGTGGCTTTTTAGCCGGTTTCCTACTGCGCAAGCGCAAGCCGTGCTGCGCTTTGTGCTTGGTCCTGCAGTCTTCTTGGAACTGTGATGTGTCCCAGAAGTCTGCGGGGGAAAGAGGGGGGCCAAACTTTGCACAGATTGCCATGGCGATCTGACAGAAATGGGAGCAGGTACCTGTCAAAACCGGGTACCCGCTCCTCCTCCCACCCAAAAAGTGGCAAATATGGCAGTGGGTGGGGGGGGGGATGCAAACAAGCAAAGATTCCCGTTTTGGGTGAGGTTTTGCTTTAACCCAAGAAGGAGGTTGGGAGAACAAGACAGTGCACACCAACCAGGAAGAGAACTTGGAACTTTTCCTCTAATTCAGGACATGGTTTTTAAGATAACCCAGGTTCAATGCAATCTGCGCAAGTATTAGAAGGTGCCTGCATAATTAGGGAGACAGCCAGTTTGATTCAAGGAAAATCTGAGTATTGGTGCCCATAATATGTCTTCATTTAACCACTTCAGCCCCGAAAGGATTTACCCCCTTAATGACCAGGCCATTTTTTGCAATACGGCACTGTGTTACTTTAACTGACAATTGCGCGGCCCTGTGACGCTGTACCCAAATAAAATTTCCTTTTTTTTCCCACAAATAGAGCTTTCTTTTGGTGGTATTTGATCACCTCTGCAGTTTTTATTTTTTGCGCTATATAAAAAAAAAGGCCAACAATTTTGAAAAAAAAAAAAAACAATATTTTTTTACCTTCTGCTATAATACATATCCAAAAAATGTAAAAAACACATTTCTTCATCAATTTAGGCCAATATGTATTCTTCTATATATTTTTGGTAAAACAAAATCCCAAAAAGCCTATATTGATTAGCGCAAAAGTTATAGCGTCTACAAACGGAATAGGTTAATGGACTTTTCATTTTTATTATCATTTTTACTAGTAATGGCGGTGATCAGCAATCTTTAGTGGGACTGCGACATTACGGCAGACAAATCTAACCCTAAGTGAAACTTTTTGGGGACCAGTCACACCAATACAGTGATCAGTCCTTTTTAAGAGGTGACCTACAACCTCTAAATACTTGAGGGGTGTGTGTCACGGGTGCATTTAATGCAAAAAGTGACAACAAAAGTGCAGAAAATAAATATTTGTATATTCACAAAAATCCACAAAAAATTCTATGTGTAAACCTCCTAACCGCTTATATATAATGCATATTGTTATGTTCAAACTAAAATAAAATAAAATAAACACAATCCTGTGCAAAACCTGCAAATCAAAGTGACATTTCTGTGTAAAAAAATCCAACATATATGACTGGTGTATATTGTTGCTGTGAAACTGGGTTCAGAAATATGCATATCCCGTCCTTAAACCCTGGTGTATATAGAAAGTACAATAAAGTGACAATGTGCTCCTTCAAATTGTTCTGGGCTTCTTGGAAAACAGTGCCCCATAAAAAACGCACTCAACGCTATTATTCACCACACAAGGAAGTATTTTACCTTCACAGTATAAGCCACTGTGTAGCCTCTGGAATGGGGGGAAACTTCCTGTCCTTTGTTCTGCAAGTGCCTCCTTGTCTGTGATGTAAGTGGTCTCCTCACTGTTAACCTTTTAGATGTTGCCCACATGTAGAGAGGAAAGAGACTCCATAGTCACATAGTATCACACTCCATAGTGTGATACTGTACAGATATCCAAAAATGTATTAATAATACTGATGGGTAGTCGCATTTAATCAAAATCATATAAAGTGAAAACAGTGTTTAAAAACAAGAAACTGAAGCAATCTGCACTCCACGGCTCAAAACTGGAAGTGATGCAATGACGCTGTATAGTCCCACCCTACTCGTTTTGTCAATGGGGCGTCATCTGGCTTTTCACTTTTAAAGATTTTTATTAAATGTGAGTACCCATCAGTATTATTAATACATTTTTGGATATTTGTACGGTATCACACTATGGAGTATGGCACGCGCCCACAGTATTTATTGCAGGAAACACTGTACAGGTACGTTGTTTCACGCAATAGAACTGCCCTGCCACATTATATATGTGGTGGGTGGTCTTTAACTGGTAAATCTATATTTAAAAAAAAAAACACAACTTACCGTATTTATCGGCATATAACACGCACTTTTTTCCCCTGAAAATCAGGGGAAAATCGTGGGTGCTTGTTATAGGCCGATCCCCCCCCAATTGTGTGTGATCGGAGCGATCGCGGCAATTGCTGCGATCGCCGCCGACATACACAGCCGTGTGGAAATTCAAATACGGCGCCGAGACTGCAGGGTCTCGGCGGAGCGGAGCTACACATAGCCGAGAGTCCTCGGGTTTTCTCGGCGCCGCTTACAGTCCCGCCCATAGGGCGGAACTGGGCGGGACTGTAAGAGGCGCCGAGGAAACCCGAGGACTCTCGGCTATGTGTATCAGCGCTCCGCCGAGTCACTGCAGTCTCGGCGCCATATTTAAATTTACACAGGGCTGTGTATGACGGCAGGGATCGCGGCGATCCCACAAAGCTGCACGGGGGGGGGCAAGGCTGCACTGGGGACAAGGCTGCACTGGGGCAAGGCTGCACTGGGGACAAGGCTGCACTGGGGCAAGGCTGCATGGGGGCAAAGCTGCACTGGAGAAAAGCTGCACTGACATTGCTGCACTGACAAGGCTGCACTGGGGCAAGGCTGCACTGGAGAAAAGCTGCACTGACATGGCTGCACTGACATTGCTGCACTGACAAGGCTGCACTGGGTCAAGGCTGCACTGGAGAAAAGCTGCACTGACAAGGCTGCACTGACATTGCTGCACTGACAAGGCTGCACTGGGGCAAAGCTGCACTGACAAGGCTGCAATGGACACTGGGGCAAGGCTGCACTGACACTGACAAGGCTGCAGATGGACACCGATAACGCTGCATTGATGGGCATTTTAATGTAAGTTTTTCTTCCTTAAACTTTACTCCTAAAAGTTTTTTTCCTTAAAATTCCCTCCTTAACTTGGGTGCGTGTTATACGCCGGCGCGTGTTATACGCCAATAAATACGGTAATTTTCCAAAAGATGTGGACTGCACTCCAATGCTTAGACTGTAAATACATATTTTCAACAAAAGACACTAAACTTACATAACACATGAGAATGCTTCAAGTTATTTCCTGTAAACACAATAGAAACATCCTCTTTGCAAAGCAACGTGTAAATAGACAAATATAAATATTGTTAGATTTACCTCTAATGTTGTTAAAAAACTCATATATTATATGAAAATGGCAGTTTGAAAATATTAAACTGAAGAAACATTTTTATTACTTGAGAATACAAGAAAATCAGCATAAAGGAAATATCTTAATAGTAAAAAGACAAGATCTGCACACATGTACGCTCTAAAAAATTAAAGTTCAGATGTGATCAGACATACCAAATATATTAAATAAATACTTTTTCTCTTTATGTACAGAAGAACGCAGTGATGCTAACATACAGTATGAGGACAGAGCTGACCCATTTTCAGACATACCACAATGATAGAACATTTTATGGGGAAAACAAATGAGGATTTTATTTGATAATATTGTCTTGCAAAAAATACTTTATCTGCTATTAAATCTATAAATAAAAACATAAAAAACTGAAAAATGCATTGTTTTCTATTTTGACCACTGTTAGCTATATAAGTATTGTTATTGTATATAAAAAGTACACTTTTTTTCCAAAATTGTTTTTCTTTCATATTGTTACTAATATGAAATTTCTGGTACAAATCACGGTACAAAGCATGGCAAAGTTATTTGCAAAAGGAAAAAAAATGCACTTTTTACAATTTTTGCACAATTTTTTTATGTGACTTTGAAAAAAGTAGAAAAAGTAGCAAACAAACAGAATTAAAACTAACAAGTAGCAGCAAAATAATAGCTAAGGGGGAAATATAAGGAATGCATTCACAAGTGATAATGGCCATTAAGGGGATACTTAGGAGTAGACTTAAAATAATGCATGTTTTTCTCTTGTAAAGTTGATTTAAATGATGTCACATACAGATCAAAGACCACATCTTTGATCTACATACATTATAAATAAAATAGTAAATAGTTATAGAATGTTACAACTCTTACAATATATTTACTCAGTGACACTTGCAGACTATTTGCAAGCATACTTTTACACAGACGCATCTGCATTTTGACAGCTGTTCCTACTATGTGAATTTTCATTATTTGTGGCAAGTGAGTGTCGAATGAAGGAGATGACATCTCCTATTCCCAATGTAAACTACAGGAAAACATCTAAATACACAATAGGGAATTTCTGTTTATTTCATACAGACGGTTACAAAGCCCCATCACACAGCAAAGACAGGTGGGTGACCCCGCTTTCCCTGTTACAATTAGGAATAAATGGTATCATCTCCCCCCATAGCCTTCTAATTGGAGAGTGAAGAAGCAGCGGAAAACTGCTTATGCTCGCCTCCTGTCATGTTTCTTAGTAGCATATTTGCATTCAGGACACTTGATTGGCTCCCTGTGCTGCCCCTCCCACTCACAGAGTGATGCTGTGCAAAGGATTGCAAGAGGTTGATATCAAGTCAAATTCAGGTACATACAGTAGATGCATTAAAAAATAAATGTATGTTAAAAAGGATTACATTTTTACTAGTAATGCAGATCTATAAGTTGAAGTGCTATTGTACGTAGTTTATTTGAGAGATTGGTAAAGGATTACATACAAGAGAATGTATTTTAAAATATTATCATACATGATAGCAAGTATAGATGATTTACAGATGTTGTTAATCAAATGTGCTCTATTTTTATGGGAATAAAGAATACATTTCTTGGATGGGGGGGGGGGTTACCAAGATCTTTTGGGTAGAAACATAGCAATTATTAGTATTTCACCAATAGTTTGCCATTATTTATGATTCTGTATTTCTAACATATGTATTAGTTTTCTAGGACAAACAATACTTCCTTTTGGTGGTATTGTTTTCCTAGAATTATATAAATGTCTGTTTACAAAAAGAAATAAAAAGGGAACTGTGTTGTAGGCACAAATTGTACATTTTATATTGTGATTTGTTACATTTACCATGACATTGAAATTATGCTTCAGGATCAGGAACAAAGAATGGAAAGAAAAATGTTATTTACAACTGAAACAAAGACATTTTGTTTGTTGTCTATATCATTGTTCTATGTGATGCTACACAAAAAGAAAAAACAAAACTAAAAAAAACATAAAAAAGTGTTTGCATATGAACAATATAAGGTGAAATAATTGTGTTGGAAAGGAAGAAAAGGTTAAATACTCATGAAATTATTTTTTACTTTATATGATATAACAAACAGTGCTGATGAGTGAACTTAATTCAGTTATAGATAGATAGCATATCAGTTACCGGGGGATCAATTCAAAAAATCTCCTACTTTACTTTGTTTATGCTCCATTCACACTTAGAGGTTGATTTACTAAAAGCAAATAGACTTGCACCTTTCAATGTGCAGTTGCACACTGCAAGAGCAGTTGCTTCAGAGCTTAGTAAATGAGCAGAAGCCCTGTTAACTTCCATTATCCAATAATGTGCAAGCAAAAATGCTTTTTTTTTTTAAATGTTCCTTGCACATGATTTAGGTGTTCTTTGCATTGTGAAGACTTACCTCATTTACTAAGCTCTGGAGCAACTGTAAAAGTCTATTTGTCTGTCTTTAGTAAATCAACCCCTTAGTGTTTTGAAATTTGTGGGCAAAATCGCCTTAATTCTGCCCACAAATCCAAATCACATGGCGATTGTGGCACATCAAGCAACGCGCGTTTAAGTGCCATTATCCCTTAATGGGGCCAAAAATGTGATGCAATTCTGATGCGATTGTTGCAAGACAGGATCACATGGCAGCAAACCGCGCCTTTAAAAATCTCATCAAGCTTGTTGGGAGCTCCTTTTCAGGGGACAAACAGGCTGGACAGCTCATTCAACAAATGGCCTGACCCTGCAAAATCGCATGCAAATTCCTCAAATAAAATCGCAAGTGGGAGTGATCAAACAATCCCAGTAACCTTTTTGGTCATTACTCCCATCTTTCAAACATTTAAACATTAATCCATGTCCTAACAAAGTTCATAATGCAATCTTTTTCTGTAATTACTCCCCTTTCATTACATGAAATCTTTTTTAAAAAATTGAGGATTTCCAGAAATAGAGCTTATTTTGAATGAATTTTGATTCACATCTAACATATATCCACCTTGGGGGCTAGCTTAATCCAACAGTTTTCAAATTTCTTCTCTTTTCCATTTCTTTCTTTTTTTCTTCCTATTTCATCCTATTAAAAACTATAAAATAAATGTATCTTTCACTTTTGTCAAAATTACGCCCCCCTTTCACTCATCAGTTTAAATATTTATACGATTGGTATCAAGTAAAACACAGAAAGCCCCATCCCTAATTGCCAAAGCCTAGCACTTTTATTGAAGTACTGTAGTGTGTACAGAAGTAGCAGTGGGAGTCTAGTGCAGTATATGAACTGTTCTTTACATTCTTTTCAAGCTCAATGATGATCTGAAGCCCTATAAAGCACACATCAGACAGTAACTTCACAGCAGTAGGCTCAGAGCCTGTGAGCTGCAGACATTTCTGAAAAAGATTCAGAGGAGAAGGCATAGAAGTACACATATATTCAACATTCAGAATCAGCGATCATAGTTGCAAGTAGGCACCTACAATAATCATAGCTGCAATAGCTATAATAGCTGCAGAGAATTCCTCCCTGGAAAATGCAGAGGAAGAACCACCCCTGAGGGAGACTCCACAGAATGAGTTTACTCAGGCCATTGCTCCCCTTGTGCTTTGGATCCCACTAGTTGTACTCCTTAACAGGGACAACTGAATGGGGAACACTGAGTACAAACCTTTGTTACTCACAGACACATGCTTAAAGTGGTGATTTTTTACCTTCATGCATTCTATGCATGAAGGTAACAAGCCTTCTGTGTGCAACAGCCACCCCCCCCCACAATCTCAATCCAGCGATGTCCACGGAAGCCATGCATCACCGGGGACTCGCACTCCTGATTGACTTTTGGCAGCAGAAGGAGCCATTGGCTCCTTTTGCTGTCAATCACAGCCAGTGAGCCAATCGAGAGAAGGAGGGTGTGGAGCCGAGCCACAGCTCCATGAATGAATGAATGAACACACAGAGCTGCCAGTTGGGAGCTGCTTGCTATGGGGGCACCTAACAAGAGGGAGGAGCCAGGAGCGCTGGTGTGGGAACCGAGAAGAGGAGAATCTGGGCTTCTCTGTGCAAAACCATTGCACAGAGCAGGTAAGTATAACATGTTTGTTCTTAAAAAAAAAAGACTTTAATATTACTTTAAGCAGCAGAAGATCAATGTCCTGAAGGTAGCCAGGTCACCGCAAGCGGTAACAAGGACTAAATAAGCTTTAAAATAGCATGTCTAGGACAGGTGTATTGCTGGAAGCTAACTCACACTGAAAAAAAGTCAAGAAGAGAGAGGAGCGTGACACTCAGGCTAATGAAGCAGCATTTAATTCTTCGCATGCATCAACAGCATAAGTGAGTCCCACCATCATTCATCATGTGCTCTCCCCTGAACTTGTGGGCCTATTAGTGTAGTATAGGTCAAATGCCCCTTCCCCTTTGAGGAATTTATTCCCACGGCTTCACCACTCTCTCCCTCCTGGGGATCTCTCCACTGGCTCCTGTGTAAATCATCACCAATATGCAGCCTCCACTTGCTTTTCCGCTCAAAAAAGAAAGAATAGCATAGTGCATTATCATGGATTGGGCCTGTGACGTCATTATCTACCTGGAAGTGCTGCTGGATTGCTGGAAATAGGTGTTTCTCGGGTTTAGCCTTAAGGAGACATTGTACGCAGATAGTCTGGCAAGTGTTTAAAGTGGTGCACCTCTTTTGTGGCAGTGTACATATTTTAACCAATTAAGGACCGAAGGATTTACCCCTTTAACCACTTCAGCCCCGGACCATTATGCTGCCTAAGGACCAGAGGTCTTTTTCCAATTTGGCACTGCATCGCTTTAACTGCTAATTGCGCGGTCATGCAATGGTGTACCCAAAGGAAATTTGCGTCCTTTTCTTCCCACAAATAGAGCTTTCTTTTGATGGTATTTGATTACCTCTGCGGTTTTTATTTTTTGCGCTATAAACGGAAAAAGACCGAAAATTTGGAAAAAAAATGATATTTTCTACTTTTTGTTATAAAAAAAATCCAATAAACTCAATTTCAGTCATACATTTAGGCCAAAATGTATTTGGCCACATGTCTTTGGTAAAAAAAATGTCAATAAGCGTATATTTAGTTTGCACAAAAGTTATAGCGTCTACAAACTAGGGTACATTTTCTGGAATTTACACAGCTTTTAGTTTATGACTGCCTATGTCATTTCTTGAGGTGCTAAAATGGCAGGGCAGTACAAACCCCCCCAAATGACCCTATTTTGGAAAGTAGACACCCCAAGGAAATTGCTGAGAGGCATGTTGAACCCATTGAATATTTTTTTTTTTGTCCCAACTGATTGAATAATGACAATAAATAAATAAATAAATAAATAAATATTTACAAAAAGTTGTCACTAAATGATATATTGCTCACACAGGCCATGGGCCTATGTGGAATTTCACCCCAAAATACATTCAGCTGCTTCTCCTGAGTATGGGGATACCACATGTGTGGGACTTTTTGGGAGCCTAGCCGCGTACGGGGCCCCGAAATCCAATCACCGCCTTCAGGATTTCTAAGGGTGTAAATTTTTGATTTCACTCTTCACTGCCTATCACAGTTTCGGAGGCCATGGAATGCCCAGGTGGCACAAACCCCCCCAAATGACCCCATTTTGGAAAGTAGACACCCCAAGCTATTTGCTGAGTGGCATATTGAGTCCATGGAATATTTTATATTTTGTCACAAGTTGCGGGAAAGTGACACATTTTTTTTGCACAAAGTTGTCACTAAATGATATATTGCTCACGCAGGCCATGGGCATAGGTGGAATTGCACCCCAAAATACATTTAGCTGCTTCTCCTGAGTATGGGGATACCACATGTGTGGTACTTTTGGGGAGCCTAGCCGCGTACGGGGCCCCCGAAAACCAATCACCGCCTTCAGGATTTCTAAGGGTGTAAATTTTTGATTTCACTCTTCACTGCCTATCACAGTTTCGTAGGCCATGGAATGCCCAGGTGGCACAAACCCCCCCCCAAATGACCCCATTTTGGAAAGTAGACACCCCAAGCTATTTGCTGAGAGGCATGGTGAGTATTTTGCAGCTCTCATTTGTTTTTGAAAATGAAGAAATACAAGAAAAAACATTTTTTTTTTCTTTTTTCAATTTTCAAAACTTTGTGACAAAAAGTGAGGTCTGCAAAATACTCACTATACCTCTCAGCAAATAGCTTGGGGTGTCTACTTTCCAAAATTGGGTCATTTGGGTGGGTTTGTGCCACCTGGGCATTCCATGGCCTCCGAAACTGTGATAGGCAGTGAAGAGTGAAATCAAAAATTCACGCCCTTAGAAAGCCTGAAGGCGGTGCTTGGTTTTCGGGGTCCCGTACGCGGCTAGACTTCCAAAAAGTCTCACACGTGTGGTATCCCCGTACTCAGGAGAAGCAGCAGAATGTATTTTGGGGTGTAATTTCACATATTCCCATGGCATGTTTGAGCAATATATCATTTAGTGACAACTTTGTGCAAAAAAAAAAAAAATTTGTCTCTTTCCCGCAATTTGTGTCACAATATAAAATATTCCATGGACTCGACATGACTCTCAGCAAATAGCTTGGGGTGTCTACTTTCCAAAATGGGGTCATTTGGGGGGGTTTTGAACTGTCCTGGCATTTTATGCACAACATTTAGAAGCTTATGTCACACATCACCCACTCTTCTAACCACTTGAAGACAAAGCCCTTTCTGACACTTTTTGTTTACATGAAAAAGTTATTTTTTTTTTGCAAGAAAATTACTTTGAACCCCCAAACATTATATATTTTTTTAAAGCAAATGCCCTACAGATTAAAATGGTGGGTGTTTCATTTTTTTTTCACACAGTATTTGCGCAGCGATTTTTCAAACGCATTTTTTGGGGAAAAAACACACTTTTTTAAATTTTAATGCACTAAAACACACTATATTGCCCAAATGTTTGATGAAATAAAAAAGATGATCTTAGGCCGAGTACATGGATACCAAACATGACATGCTTTACAATTGCGCACAAACGTGCAGTGGCAACAAAATAAATACATTTTTAAAAGCCTTTAAAAGCCTTTACAGGTTACCACTTTAGATTTACAGAGGAGGTCTACTGCAAAAATTACTGCTCTCGATCTGACCTTCGCGGTGATACCTCACATGCATGGTGCAATTGCTGTTTACGTTTGACGACAGGCCGCCGCTTGCGTTCGCCTTAGCGCGAGAGCAGGGGGCGACAGGGGTGCGTTTTTTTTTCTTTATTATTTTTTTGCTTTTTTATCTTATTTTTAAACTGTTCCTTCCATTTTTTTTAAATCATTTTTATTGTTATCTCGGGGAATGTAAATATCCCCTATGATAGCAATAGATAGTGACAGGTACTCTTTTTTGAAAAAATTGGGGTCTATTAGACCCTAGATCTCTCCTCTGCCCTCAAAGCATCTGACCACACCAAGATCGGTGTGATAAAATGCTTTCCCAATTTCCCAATGGCGCTGTTTACATCCGGCGAAATCTAAGTCATGAAATGCTCTTAGCTTCCGGTTTCTTAGGCCATAGAGATGTTTGGAGCCACTCTGGTCTCTGATCAGCTCTATGGTCAGCTGGCTGAATCACCGGCTGCATTCTCAGGTTCCCTGTTGAGACAGGAGAGCCAGAGAAAAACACGGAAGACGGTGGGGGGGGGGCATTCCCTCCCATGGCTTGTAAAAGCAGTCTAGAGGCTAATTAGCCGCTAGGATTGCTTTTAAATAAAAGCCGACCGCTGGCTGAAAAGAATGATACCAAGATGATACCTAAACCTGCAGGCATCATTCTGGTATAACCACTCAAAGTCATGAATGGTGTACCTGAAGACAAAAAAATGGTTAACAATAAAACACAGTAAACGGTAAAGTATAAAAAATTGCATACCTGAAAAACAAACTTGATAAAACATAATAACAATAAAACATTGCAGAATAGAATACAGTAAAAAAGAGCATAACAATAGCGAGAGAGAATAGAGAGAGAGAGAACAATAAAACGACAACTATTTTTTTTACATTTTTTTTTTACACTTTTTTTGTAACTAACTTTTATAACTGTAACCGGTTCCAGGTTCGGGTCTCTCAAAATGCGATGGCATCTTGGGAGACCCTGTGAAAGTGCGCCTAGTCTGTGCAGTGCTGTACCCTACGCTAATATTCAACTAGTGAATGGTAGCGTTCAAAACATTCACCAATGCAAAGACCAGGATTGTCAGGACAGGAGGGACAATAATAGCGGGTGTCACGCCTATATCCGCGCTTGCTGCAGACACGACATCTTTTTTGGGGGGTTCGTTGGGTAGGGGTACTCGGGAGGACATAAAGAAAATGCCTCTCATGCAGCTGACTGCATTTGGTTGGGGATGTGAATGGGGGAAGTACGGGCGCTGCAGAAGCGGTGGGTTCCCAATTAGGATTGGCGAATGCAGCAGGAAGGGCACTATGGGTACGACGGGCCTGTGTTTGTCTTTTTGGTGGCAGCGGGACACTACTTGTGCTTGCCACCTCACCAGCTTGAACTGCACTTATGGGACTCGCCACATCACCAAGTGTTACTGCAGTGCTGGTTTGACTACGACCGGGGTGTACTAGGCCACTGGTGCTTGCCAGTTCACCAAAACGCTACCAAAAAAACTGTTAGCGATCGCAGGGATCAGGCCTGACTCTGCGAACGCTGCAGTTATGCGTTTAGTGTTTTATAAGTGACAGTGATCGATCGATACTGCACTTGGGTGGGCTGGGCCGGGCGGAGGGGCAAAACACAGGTGCTAGCAGGTATCTGGGCTGATCCCACTAACACTGCGTTTTTGGGAACCCTAAACTGCTGGGGACGCTAGTATAGATCTGATCGCATCAGATATTGATCCGATCAGATACTATACCCCTAAGGGAGGTGTATGCTGCGTGCGTGGGTGTTAGTGGTACTGGCGCTAACCTGACGCTGCTTGGGGCTGGTGCTTGCCAGTTCACCAAAATGCTACCAAAAAAACTGTTAGCGATCGCAAGGATCAGGCCTGACTCTGCGAACGCTGCAGTTATGCATTTAGTGTTTTGTAAGTGACAGTGATCGATCGATACTGCACTTGGGTGGGCTGGGCCGGGCGGAGGGGCAAAACGCAGGTGCTAGCAGGCATCTGGGCTGATCCCGCTAACACTGCGTTTTTGGGAACCCTAAACTGCTGGGGACACTAGTATAGATCTGATCGGATCAGATATTGATCCATTCAGATACTATACCACTAAGGGAGGCGTATGCTGCGTGCGTGGGTGTTAGCAGTACTGGCGCTAACCTGACGCTGCTTGGGGCTGGTGCTTGCCAGTTCACCAAAATGCTACCAAAAAAACTGTTAGCGATCGCAACGATCAGGCCTGACTCTACGAACACTGCAGTTATGCGTTTAGTGTTTTGTAAGTGACAGTGATCGATCGATACTGCACTTGGGTGGGCTGGGCTGGGCCGGGCGGAGGGGCAAAACGCAGGTGCTAGCAGGTATCTGGGCTGATCCCGCTAACACTGCATTTTTGGGAACCCTAAACTGCTGGGGACGCTAGTATAGATCTGATCGGATCAGATATTGATCCGTACAGATACTATACCACTAAGGGAGGCGTATGCTGCGTGCGTGGGTGTTAGCGGTACTGGTGCTAATTTGACGCTGCCTGGGGCGACGCATATCACCGCCGGGCAATCAGGGGGCTAAACCTTTATTCGGTAATAAACGGCGGGTTCCCTGACACTATAAAAGATAAACGAACTAACCAGCGTCACCCGTAACACTTATACGGTGATCAGTGGTGAAAGGGTTAACTAGGGGGCAATCAAGGGGTTAAAACATTTATTAGGTAGTATATGGGGGTCGCTGTCACTATAAAACGCTGACGGTGAACCTAAATATTTACCTCCCTAACTAGCGTCACCAGCGACACTAATACAGCGATCAGAAAAATGATCGCTTAGTGACACTGGTGATGGGGGGTGATCAAGGGGTTAAAACTTTATTAGCGGGGTTAGGGGGGTACCCTAGACCTAAAGGGGGCTAACAGTAACTGTCCCACCACAGTAACTGTCACAAACTGACACCATGCAGTAATCAGAAAAAAAAACTGCTTGGTGTCAGTTTGTGACAGGGGGGGGTGATTGGGGGGTGATCGGGGGGCAATCGGGGCGGGGATCGGGGGTGTTTTGTGTGCCTGGCATGTTCTACTTTGTGTGTAGTGTTTGTGCACTCACATTGATGTCTTCTCTCCTCGGCGCCGGAACGGAAAATACCGAGCCGAGGAGAGATGACATCATTTCCTTTGCTGCTGTTTAGCATACAGCAGCAAAGGAATGTTCCCATTGGCCGGCGGCGATCACGAGGGGGGGCCACGAACGGATGGCCTCCCCCTCACCTCCGATCGCCAGGGGACAAAAGAGGACCGCCTCGGGCACCGGGGGCGGGGACCCCCCACCCGCGGGAGGCAAATCACGTGTATGTACGTGATTTTGCCTGCCCGTGCCGCCTTGCCGACGTACATCGGCGTGAGGTGGTCCTTAAGTGGTTAATGACCAGGCCATTTTTGGCGATATGGCACTGCGTCGCTTTAACTGGCAATTGTGTAGTCGTGCGGCGTTGTACCCAAACAAAATCCATGTCCTTTTTTTCCCACAAATAGAGCTTTCTTTTGGTGGTATTTGATCACCTCTGCGTTTTTTTTTTGTGCCATAACCAAAAAAAACCGACATCTTTGTAAAAAACAATATTTTTACTTTTTGTTATAATAAATATCCAAAAACAATTTAAAAAAACAAATTACTTCATCAGTTTAGGCCAATATGTATTTTTTTACATATTCTTGGTAGAAAAAAATCGCAATAAGTGTATATTGATTGGGTTATAGCGTCTAAAAAAATAGGAGAAAGATTTATGGCATTTTATTACTATTATTTTTTTATGCTAGTAATGGCGGTGATCAGCAATTTTTAGTGGGACTGCAACATTGTAGTGGACAGATTGAACACTTTTGACACTTTTTCGGGACCAGTGACATTATCACAGTGATTAGAGCTAAAAATAGCCCCTGATCACTGTATAAATGAAGCTGGCAGGGAAGGGGTTAACACTAGGGGGCGATCAAGGGGTTAGGTGTGTCCTAGGCAGTTTTTTCTAACTATGGTGGGGGGAATGGACTGACTGGGAGTACAGAGAGATCGCTGTTCCTAATCACTAGGAACAGATCTCACTAAACTGTCCTGTGGGATCTGCTTTGTTTACATTGGCAGATCCCTGTTCTGCCTCTCTGAGGTGCAATTGCAGGTGGCCGGCAGACATCACGGCCACCAGACCCATGCATCGGCTCTCCCGCTGTGCAGTGGGCGCCCATAGTGACACGTGCACGAAACAACATATGGGTACGTCGTTTCACACAATAGTAGGACCACCCTGCCGCAGTATGCAGTGGGAAGTCCTTAAGTGATTAAAGTGGTTGTAAACCCTCACATATACCCAGTGAAGTGAACAGCCTCAGATGATACACAGAGATTAAACAAATCCTCTTGTTATATATGCAGTCTTCTCTTCCCTACACCCCTTCTGAAGAGTAGAAAAGTGTTAAAATCTTTCTTCATCTGTCAGGAGCAGAGAGGAGGGGGTGGAGAGGTTGCAGTTACAGTGTGTGAAAGTTAAATGGAGGAAAGGCACACACCCCCTCCAAACAGCAGAATAACTGTTTTCTGAGTAGACAAGCTCTGTTCTGAGCTCACTCCCCAACACAAATGTATCTTATGTGTCGGGACAACTTCTCAGAAGTGACTCATGCTGATAACAGAGGAACAAAGCATCAGAGAGAAATGACACCCAGAGCTTTGGAGAGAGTAAAGTAAACACCACAGATATATGTGCTTTGCTCATAGAGGCTGCATTTTGGTGATGATTCACAGATCCCCAGGAGGGAGAGAGTGGTGAGGCCCTGGGAATAGACCCTTTAAAGGGGAAGGTGCATTTGACTAGGGGCAAATGGTTCAGCCTGAGCATAAATTTGGGTCGATCTTTCGTCGTTCAGCGAACATCCGAACAAACGGTCGTTCGACCATTTGTTCACCCCCCCGAACCGACCACAATGCATTGTGGTGCTAAACAGTGCATTGCAAGCGATGATTGGCTGAACCAGTGAAAGCTTCAGGGCACAGAGCACTGTCAGAGTCATGATTGGACACTGTCATCATGACTTTATCCAATCATGGCTCATTCCCGTCCTACAGTATAAAAGTATTCTTTCAATGGCAGCAATTTTCAGTGTGATTTCGGCATGGAGAGAGATAGAACAGGGCTCTGTTCAGTGCTATTAGATGGTTAGTGTGCTATACTGTGCTATTTTGCTTCAATTGTCAGTGTAGAATATTATTTTAATGTAGTGAGGAGGACCATCTTTCAGTTTTGCATAGTGTGCAGCTAGAGTAGGGACAGCTCAGATAGTTTCAGTGTAGTGTAGTGATACGTGTCAGTAATCTTTACATTAGTGTATAGCTAGAGTAGGGACGGTTCAGATTGCATCAGTGTAGTGACGGTTGAACACTGTCTATTTGATTGCGTTACTGCCAGTTTAACGCCATTTACTTCTATGTGCGTTACTGCCAGTTTAACGCTATGTAGTTGTGTGCGCGTTGACGAATGACAATTTTCCAGGGGTCACAAAATCCTGGGCTGTTCCTGAATTCCGCACCGATCTCCCAGCCTTTTTCGCGGCTGCCCAGCAGGGCTGTCCCTTCAGCCTGTGGTCGCCCAGCTGGGCTGTTCCTGGAGCCCACGGCCACCCACTCAGCCTCTTCACAGCCACCCATTCAGTTCACGGCATGGCTGGGGGGCAGAGACTAGAGGTCAGCTGACTGGTGAGGAATGTGAAATGGGAGGGGCTAAAGGAGACCCTATCTCCTGATTTCTGCATAGGTGTCACTGCTGCGAGACACCACAAAGTCAGAGACATAGTGAGTAACACTACCTGTGATTATAGTTGCCATTAAAATCCCCACTACAGTTCTCAGATCAGCAGATGACCTTGATCAAGAGCACCTAAGTTGGCTGATCAGAACTCCCCCCAGCACTGCCACTGATCCCACCCCCCACTAGCACTGGTACTCATCCCAACTCCCCGCCAGCACTGCCACTCATCCCACCACCCCCCCAACCAAGGGGTAAGAGAAGGAATAAAAATGAAGAATACATGGAAGGGAGAGGAAAAAAGGGGGAGGAACAAAGAAAAAGGGAGAGAAAGAATAAGAAAGAAAGCTAGAGAGAAGGATGGGAAAAAAAAACAAGAAATTAGGATAGAGAGAGATAAAAGGGAAAGAAAGGAGGGGGACAAAGAGAAAGTAGTGGTACATCCTAAAATGTACCATATGGGGTTTTAATACTGTACGACTGGAAAGGACTCAGGGAGCACTAAATGTTCATGGGTTTGGGTCGCAAATGACTTGTCTTACCTTGGGTGCTGACAACCCATGCTACGAAAATAATTTTACTGTTTAGGGGTCCCCACAACTTGGGAAATTTTATCAAGGGGTCATGGCACTAGTAAGGTTGAGAACCACTGGACTAGAGAGAGGAGAGAACACTGGTAAACAAATTGGAATTCATGTTCCCCCAGCCGACCAAGTTGTCTCCAGTGGTAATGATGATGTTGAAGATGGAGAAGATGGAGATGATGATGACGACAAGGTCACTGACAGGTTGTTTCACAAAAATGACACAATGGAATCGAAGTACGCATTGAGTAATTCAACAATGATTGCTGTAATGCTGTTTGGAAGCACTACTGACAAATTTGCTTTTGGAATAAAAAAGTGCAAAATTTATAATGGCAAAGGCATCCCTATCATGGTTAGTTAATGATTTCTTACTTGTGTTTTTGAAAGCTTTAGGCATTATATACATTTTACAACTTTTAGCTAGACCCTGCAGTATAATGATGTCAAATGATATAATGCCATGCAAGTTAGTGGCTGAATAATTTAGTAGTCTAGTCTTTCCTCATTTTGTTTCACTTTTGCATTAGTTCTGATATTCAAAAGCAATGTTTATGCTATTATTATGATACTTTGGGTTGGCTGGTTTTTAGACATACGCACAACCTGTCTTAGCTGCATGTAACTTATGTCATCACACAGAGGGGTTGATTTACTAAAGACAAATAGAATGTGCACTTTGCACAGTGCAGTTACACTCTGCAGGTGCAGTTGCTCCAGAGTTTAGTAAATGAGGTAAGGATTCACTTTGCAAAGAATAATCACATGCAAGGAAAGTTTAAAAAAAAACAGCATTTTTGCTTCCACATGATTGGATGATGGTCATCAGAGTCAGCAGAGCTTCTGTTCATTTACTAAGCTGCTCTTGCCGAGTGCAACTGCACTTTGCAAAGTGCACAGTCTATTTACTTTTATTAAATCAACCCCACAGTGCCATCATGAGCAAGTGCCAATGTTTGGGTTTATAGAGGGATTACCAGTATCTTGAACACACACAAGCACAACAGCAAATCCCTTCATAACTTATGAGAATTGGGTAAGCTTTGAATGTCAACAGCAAACAGAGAAGACTAGAATCAATAACAGTGTAAAGAGATCTTTGCTCCATGTCTTGTTTTTGTGTTATACATGTGTGTTTGTGTCTAGCTGTGTTGGTAAGGGCAAACAAATTCTTCCCAGACTGTGTTTTCACCCCAGAAGGCACAATGACTAGATTTTTAACTCTAATAATAATCTGTTAAAATTATTTTCAACACTATACTGTAAACACATGTTTTTGTAAATGTATCAAGTTTTCAACTGGGCTAGATGTTTCCTCAACCCACATACCCCCTTTTCGTCTTTCAACCTCTCAGCTTTTCAAACGTCTTTTCACATTCTCTAGCATATAGATGGTTATACTTTCAGTTAATCTGTAGATATGTCTCACTTACAGAAAACTACATGATTTGGGCTTACTAACATCACAATAATGGTGAAAATTCAAGGTGAATTTCAAGAATACCATTATGCAGCATTCAAAGCTTGCAAAACATCTTGTTTTGAAAGGGCCATTGATTCAAAGTAATCAACCTTAATTGTTAACATATCTCCATATAAAACATAATCAGCCCGCAATTTGTGTATACTATTCAGTTTTTTACATCAGTTCTGAAAAAGCGTACCACTGAAATTGAAAGAGTACATAAAGGGCAGCTAAATTATTGAGCTCATGCAGTGTTGCAGTTATGAAAGATATTTAATAGTTATTTCTATTCTTAGTGGAGAAGAGCAGCTTAAGTGGGGATGTGATCAGTTGCTTAGTTCAAGGACACTGCAGAAAACGAGAGGTGATTGGAAGAGAAGAGAGTCAAGAGCTCCACTAAATAATCTTCTTTTGCTAGAAATGCGGTAAAACAAATTCACTGGTTTGCAAGAATTGGATGCTGTAATGGAAGCCCACTGGTCTTCTCAGTTCTGCAAACCGCTGACTGTAACACAATTTTTTTAATACACTGTTTGTACTACACATACTCTAAACCAGTAGGGCTTATTAGTGAGAAGTAAAACAAAGAAAATTTAGAATAGTAGTTTGGAGATATTTCCCATAACAATCAATCAGATTCCCACTTCAATTTAAAAGATGAAACATTATTAGTTATTTTGAGTACCAGTTCTACTTTTGCTCCAGATTTCATAAATCATGCTCAATTTTTCCCAGTCGACCCCTAAGCTACTAATAATAATGTATGTTTCCCTGACATATCTTAAAATCTATCTAAATCAAACTGAATACAGCAAAACACAGCCCCCTCATTAGCATCATCACACTTTTTTCCCCATCAAAAAGTCAGAAAATGTTTCAAATAAAAACAATCAAATACACAAAAACAGAAACACAAATAAAATGAACACTAAATTAAATAACCTACTCCCAAAAAACCCTCTAAAAGAAAAGAAATAAATTTTTTCCCCACATTTCATATTTTGTCTGAATGAGTGAAATTGAGATTTTCTACATAGATAAATGTTGCATATGTTTGTGATATCAATTTTACAGTACAGCTGTAGGCATTGATAGAAGAAACTAATGGGGTTGATTTTCCAAAGGCAAATAGGCTTTTCATTTAGCAAAGTGATTTTTCAGAATAAGATAGAGCTCTGCTGACTTCTGTCCTTCAATCAGGTACAAACAATAGTTTTTTTGTTCCATTTTTCTTATGATAGGGTATTCTTTTCAAAATGAATTTTCACCATATTCACTAAGCTAAGTTAAAATTCCCTTGCAAAGTTAAAAATTCACTTCCTAAAGTGAACATGTAGTAAATGAACCCTCATGTATCAAACCAAAACCTAACTGGGTGACATCCCTTAATCTCAATGTAAAATACAATTCACTGAAATCACTTGATAGTTTTTAATCTACTGTACTGTCTAGTGATCTCACAAATACTTCAACTGTAGGACTGAACATAATTATAGCCATTTTAAGCCACGATTCAGTTTCAGTTCTAGAGATAATCAAATTAAATGGAAGAATTTAAAAAAAATCCATGCTAAATCATTATTTCTAGGGATATATTGTTTTCTCTTTCTCTCTCTCTCTAGGAGGCCAAACCTGCGGCTATTTGCACACTAATTGCATGGTTTCTATGGTGTCAGAAACCCAGAATAAATTTAATTGGGACAACCTGATTTACAGAAAAACATGCTACTTTTATTTTCATTCATTAAGGTACAACCAGTTGATCATCATCATTCAATAGTTTCAATAAAATGTGACACAGATGTATGAACAAGTTGTTCACATGTGACAGGCCATATGTGTGTCCAAAGTTTGAGAGACTATAGTGATAATAGTCAATGACACAGCATGGCTAACACTATTAACCTTTGCCCTTTTCATTGCTGCCACTGTGTGATTAGCAAAACACGTGCCCTGGCCCTTAGCTTTGTTATGCTAAAGTGAAACTGCAAGCAATGAAATGTCAGTATTAATAGCACTTGGTAAATGTACAACCCCCTTTATTTATACCCTGCTTGCTTATTTTTCTTGAAGCACTGCAATATTTTCCAGATCCATATTAAAATATGTGCACTGTCTATTTCCATGATTAAAAGGTTGCTCCAGCCACCTGCTTTTTTGCACTGGTAAAGAGCACTGATAGATCAGCTGTCAATGGGCATAATTATGAAAGGACTTTCTTCTGATGCCAATGAAGTGATTGCCTATGTCAGATTGGCATTAGGTGCTCCTCACTCCAACATCTTGCAGGTATGGGGAATAAGGACTGAAAGGGGCATGTTTAGTACAAAGAATGCTGTGAAGGAAAAGCAAACTTTTATCTCCATTAGATTTTTATTCGTTTTTCAGATAGCAAGATACAAACATAGTAGAACAAGTTCAAGTAATGAGTGAATGGAATGGAATATTAATACAGTGAACAGATTACAAAATAAAATAGGCAGAGGGTGAAACACAGGAGGGCCATTAGCTTCTGGGAGAGACAAAAATATTGGTTCTGATTAGCCCTCTGAGCCCAAGGTTTCCATTGAAAAAGATAGAGAGTTCAGATGCCTTCTGGTGGCTAAAGCCCCGTACACACGAGCAGAATGTCGGGAGACATTTGCAGGTACAAAAAATACCGGATGACATTCTGCCCATGTGTATGTCGGTCTGTCGGACAGAAGCTGGGGAGATCGCTGGACTAACTTTGCATACATGTGCACTGCCGAAAATTTTGTTCATTTTAAATTTCATTTCATTTGATTTTTTTTTTTTGGGTCATTCGTTATGATCGCAATTCGTAAATTTGAAAATTCTTAAATTCATAAATTCGAAAATTCGTAAATTTGAAAATTCTAAAATCCAAAAATAAGAAAGAAAATCCGAAAATTCTAAATAATAACTAACTAACTAACTAACTAACTAACTAACTAACTAACTACCGTAATAATAGCTAACTATTAAATTGTAGGTATTGGAATTTTCTTTTCAAATTTGGCTGTTAGTGAACATAACAAATACGAATTTATCCGAACTTACAAATTATCCAAAATAACGAATGCCGCATCTAATCAAATGGAACTGAACAAATTAATAAAAAATAATATTGTTATTTATTATTATTAATTAGTTACGTTCCATTCGTTTAGATACGGCATTCGTTATCTCAGATAATTCGTAACTTTGGATAAATTCGTTACATTCACTAACAGGCAAATTTGAAAGGAAATTCCAATACCTAAAATTGAATAGTTAGTAATAGTTAAGTTAATATTAGTTAGTTATTATATCAGATTTCCGAATATCCAAATTTATTATACGGGTTTTCGTTAATTCGGATATTTCCGAATTAACAAATTTGTCGAAATTAGTTAAAAAATGAGTTTGGAACAAAACTAATTGCACATGTCTAATGGTTAATACAGTGGCTCCTGATGACCGGAGCTGTCACACTGTAGTGGGTACCAGGCCTAAGAGATTTTCATAGATGTAGTGGGTTTTAATCGTCTCTATAGTGTCTGAGGGGTTAGAAGAAAGATTTTTGTTTCCAGTGTTTAGCAATAGTGGACCTAGGAGCTAGTAGGATACGGGTAATAATAGTGTTGAATTGAGTTGGGAAAGCCTCTAGACTTATATCTAAGATCGAAACTCATACTTTTAGGTAAATCACTACAAACACAAAACCATTAATCACTAAAAACGTATATAGTGCATAAATAAGCCATAAAAACAAATCATAAATGTAAAGCCATCAAAATCCAAAAAGTTTACAAGTCCATACACCATCAATGTTCATTCAATATATTCCACATACTGTACTTGTGAACAGGCTTCCACTGTCAGTGAAAAAAAGTGTTTGTGCTTTATCACCTTCAGAATGAACCCAATGGTTCAAAATCACTCACCAGATTTATTTGACCTCCTATAAAAAAAGATGGTCCATATGTACTAATTAGCAATGCCCAATATGTAGAGATGCAGAGATGGCTACTTAAAAGCTTCCATGTAGCCCCATTAAGGAAAGCACGGAGCAGGAAGGCTCATTATAAAAAAATGTGTCTTTATTAAAACAACAGAAAATTAAACCAATCCAAGTGTTCAGTCTAGCACCAGGAAATTACAGCATACAGTTGTATTGGGCACTACTCCATTAGACTTCATGTTTTCAGAATCAGTGTGTGCAGCCAACCTTCACATGCATGGTGATGTCACAGTGTCTTACCGTGAACAATAAAAAATAAATAAAACTCCACGCAGTCAAACAAGACTAAACCACACACATAGCATATAAATCTCTTTCAAATGCGTGAATAATAGATCTGTGTGATTAAAAAAAATAATATCTGAATAACTTCCGTTCCAAAATATAAAGTACCAAGTACAAAATGCAGCGTAGCATCCACTTGCATGCAAATGATAATGAATAGTGAGAAAAATATATATAATGGAAAAAAAAAGCATATATACAGTGTATATTAATAGTCTACCTCCTTTTTTTTCCACCTCAATTTGAGTCCATAAAAAATGAAACGTGCATCAGTGAATATTCCGAATAAATCACCACCACAGTGTGCTTTTTTCACCTTCCAAACAGGTTGCTTACCTCAGATTTTGACAGATTAAAAATTAGGTCAATATGCTCCTTGCACTTTAAAAGGGTTTTGTCTCAATGCAAGCTTTCATCTGTGCCTTTCTCCACATTCTCCACAACCTTTCCTCCAAAAGTAGCTCAAAGGGACAAAAAGAACCTCATTGCACAATATATCAGCTTACCAGATCAATTTATTAAAACAAAGGGTTAAAATCTTACTCACAAAATGAGTGCACGTCATCCAGTACACATAGTAACGATTGACTCTTTAACTGCTTCAATATAGGGCACTTTTACCTCCTTCCTGCCCAGGCCAATTTTCAGCTTTCAGCGCTGTCGCACTTTGAATCACAATTTCATGGTCATTTACTTTGTACCCAAATTACATTTTTAACATTTTTGTTGAGACAGATAGAGCTTTCTTTTAATGGTATTTAGTCACCACTGGGTTTTTTTTTTTCAAAGACTAAAAAAGACTGTAAATTTTGAAAAAATAAAATCTTAGTTTCTGTTGGAAAGTTTTGTAAATAAGTAATTTTTTTCATTCACTGATGTGTGCTGATGAGCGGCACTGATGGGCACTGATAGGTTGCACTGATGAAGTGGCACTGATGGGCACTGATGAGGAGGCACTAATATGCCGCACTGATGGGCACTGATAGGTGACACTGATATGCAGCACTGATGGGCACTGATAGGTGGCACTGATGTGCACTGATAGGTGGCACTTATGGGCGCAGATAAGCGGCACTGATGGGCACTGAAAGGCAGCACTGACTGCCATCACTGCTGGGCACTGACTGGTATCAATGCTGGGCACTGTTGGGGCCGCACTGATGATCAATGCCTTGATTATCTGTGCAGATCTCCCGTCTCTGATCGGCTCTCCTCTCCTTACACACTGCCAGTGTGAGGAGAGGAAAGTCGATAACCAGCATTTCCTTGTTTACATGTGATTGGACACAGCTGATCACATGGATAAAGAGCCGTGTCATTGGCTCTATACCAAATTTGGGAAGGTGCCGTGTCTCAGGGTGTCCCATCGCCGCGCTGCGCACCCCGGTGGGTGGGAGGTGGTTAGACAAGCATTTCCCTCTTGAGTTTAGACTTTGGCTTCAGATACCTCTCAGCATAATGACGTCATCCGGCCATGCCCTTGACAAGTTTCATCATCCAAACATGACTGCTTCAGAAGGCGTCTGAGGGACAGAGGGACTTTGCTCCAAATCAGGGGCAGTCCCTTAAAATCAGAACAGTTGGGAGCTGTGCTAAGGTTGTGTATGTATAGTTTCCATGCATTATCAATTTATGATCTCTGTTGTATTAAACTGAGGAAATGTTGATCTCCACATCTCCCCACCCCATTTTCCCTCCATTCCCTCCACAGTGCTATCACCGGGAGCACCATAAAACTATCATATCTAAATTAAAGAGATACGTCCATGAGGTGGCATGCACCTAATTGGACTTAACTCATAGTGTGCCTGCACATTTACCAAAGTGGCTGAATTCCTGGGTGAAGGTTAAAAAAAAGAAAATGGAGATTCAAATAGTTCTTTGAAGAGACAGGAAAAAATCATCAGCTTTAACCAAAAAAGCATTTTTATTTATTATTATTTTTTTATTATTATTCATTTTTATTTATATTTATTTCCATTTTCAGTTAGCTAGATATGGTAAGGAGGAGCTGTGGTAATATAGATGACAAAATGCATTAGTCGTCTCTAGAAATAGCACAAACAGATATCATTATTAGGTTTATATTAAATCCCAGATGGGTGTATTGTCTTTTACACGACCAAAACACCCTCCTCTCAAACATTTTGCAACAACTCTAGTATAAACTCCTGTACTTAATTCTCATGAATTTGTTAAAGGCAGGATTTGTACAAATAGATCAGTATACATGCTTTAACATTGATCTAATATTTTTAACTCTTTTTTTCATCTCTAGCTTATTATTAATATTTATTTAGAAAATACAGGCATACCCCACTTTTAAGTACACAATGGGGTTTATTTACTAAAGCTGGAAAGTGCAAAATTGGGCTCACTTCTGCATAGAAACCAATGAGCTTCTAACCCCAGCTTGTTCAATTAAGCTTTTGTAATAAAACCTGGAAGCTCATTGGTTTCTATGCAGAAGTGAGCCTGATTTTGTACTTTCCAGCTTTAGTAAATTAACCCCATTGTGTACTTAAAAGTGGGGTGTGCCTGTATAACTAAAATCTTCTCTGCACATGATAGACTAGGTCTTAGTTGATTTGTCTTTTTGGTCTATAGTCTTAGAGGGTCCTTCTCCTTGTTCACAGTGGCCTCACAGAGTCTATACAGGTCCATCAAGTCTTTCATTGGCAGCATCATGATTTCATGATGGGTAGGCAGCAACAAGATCAGGCTGGCCCTAAGTACAGCTTCTGAACACTACCAGGAATAGTCATATGAGAATGGAAAAGTGTCTTAAAAGTAAAAATAAAAAAAAGAAAGAAAAATGGCTAGATGTAAGTGGGTGAGAAACACATATTTTTTGCTCTCTCGAGTTGGGCTTTAAGGGCAACCTTTAAGGACCGAGCCTCTTTTTGAGAGCTGTTGTTTACAAGTTAAAATCAGGTTTTTTTTGCTAGAAATTACTTAGAACCCCCAAACATTATGATTTTTTTTCAGACACCCTAGAGAATAAAATGGCGTTTGTTGCAATACTTTATGTCATACTGTATTTGCACAGCGGTCTTACAATTGTTTGGGGAAAAAATACATTTTTAAATTAAAAAAAAAGTGACAACAGTAAAGTTAGCTCAATTTTTTTCTATATTGTGAAAGATAATGTTATGCAGAGTAAATTGATACCCAACATGTCATGTTTCAAAATTGTGCCCACTCGTGGAATGACGACAAAGTTTGGCACTTAAAAATCTCCATTGGCAACGTTAAAAAATTTCTACAGGTTTTCAGTTTTGAGTTACAGAGGAGATCTAGTGCTAGAATTATTGCTCCTGTTCTAATGATCGCGGCGATACCTCATGTGTGATTTGAACACTGTTTTCATATGCGGACGCAACTTACATATGCGTTCGCTTCTGCCTGCAAATTTAACAGGACAGGGCGCTTTAAATTTACTTTAATTTTTTTTCTTATTTATTTTACTTTTTTTTTTTAAAAATACTTTATTTTAAAAATGTTTTGGGTTACTTTTATTCCCATTACAAGGAATGTAAACATCCCTTGTAATAGAAAAAAGGCATGACAGGACCTCTTTAGTGTGAGATCTGGGGTCAAAAAGACCTCAGATCTCACATTTACACTTAAATACAATTTAAAAAAAAAGTTGTATTTTTTTATACATATTTTTTCCCCTTTAAGATCATTGGGCGGAAGTGATGTCTGATATAGCTTCCATCATCCAATGCTACTGAGCCAAGTGGGGGCCATCTTTCCCTCACCCGACTTCCAGCCTCCCAGGGGAAAGAAGCAGATAGTTTTCGCTGCTACCGAGGGCTCCGGCGGAGAAAACAGCGGGGGAGGGGGGCCCTCCTGCCCCCAATAAAAGTGATCGTGCGGCGAATCCACCACAGAGACCACTTTTATCGGAAAGAGGACCATCTGCCATTTTTAAAAATACCAGGGTTATGGCAGCTATCTGCTGTCATAGCAACGCTACTTAGCATCAAAGTACCGACGTATAACGATGGCAGGCGGGCGGTAAGTGGTTAAATAAAGACAGCTACATATGTGAAGTTAATAGTATACTGTGAAGTAAAAAAACAAGTAAATATATACAATATATACAGTACCATTTTGAAGTATTTAAATGCAGATAAAAGTAGATTTTGCAGTCAGAAAACAAAGGACAAATTGGGCCTTAAAATGGAAATGTTGAGAAACGTTAGAGCCCCTCTGTTTTTTTCTTTACTGATATTGCTCTATTGTCAAGTCACATGTCAAATCACAGCTTATTGCCAGTAATAGGAGCATCCCAATCAGTGCAAAGCTGCACCGATTTTCAAAAGTAGTTCCTGCACTACTTTTGGCGACTTTGGGGGTGACTTCAATAGATATCTGTGCATGAACCCACACAGATGTCTTTCAAGTCGCCCCAGAAGTCGGACTGAAATGCGGCTTTGAAATCATGCAATTCGCACGATTTCAAAGCTGTATTCAGTGTGAACGAGGCTTTAACCTGAAAGCTGTTTGGTTTCTATGCAGAGCTACACCAGATTTTTCACTTCCCAGTATTAGTAATTCAACCCCATAGTGCATAAGAAAAGTGGAGCATAATTATAACTCACCAGTAACTAATTATTAATCCTGTGCTCCAGCAATGTATTGATCTCTTCAAATTTGGGAGGAATATTTTGACAGTTTGAACAGTTCCTTCAGTCTTGCCATTTGACTATGGATAGTAAGGGCTCAAAGGCATATGTGGAAAATTAGAGGATTTAGTAAGCCTTTCAAATTCTGTTGAAGAAGAGCCATTGTCTGACACAAACTCCTCTAGACTTTCGTGTATAGAAAAAAATACCAAATTTCTCTATTTCAGCAGACGTCAAGCTATTTAACGTGTTCAGTTTCAAAAAGGGACTTTTAAACGCTGGCACTTTTAGGTGCTCAACAGCTACGGTATATATTGACAAGTAATATAAAATATATGTAGAGAAAAAGACTTTGACAAGCTATACTCAACACATATAACGTCTTTATCAAATGCATTATTATTAAATATAGTAAAGATCGATTATATACTATTATCTGGGTCAGGGGTCTCCAAACTATAGCCCTCCAGTTGTTCATACATGCCCACGCCATGACAGTACCACAACCATGCTTCACTGATGAGGTGGTATGCTTTGGATCATGAGCAGTTCCTTTCCTTCTCCATACTCTTCTCTTCCCATTACTCTGGTACAAGTTGATCCTGGTCTCATCTGTCTATAGGATGTTGTTCCAGAACTGTGAAGGCTTTTTTAGATGTTTGGCAAACTCTAATCTGGCCTTCCTGTTTTTGAGGCTCACCAATGGTTTCATCTTGTGGTGAACCCTCTGTATTCACTCTGGTGAAGTCTTCTCTTGATTGTTGACATTGACACACATACACCTACCTCCTGGAGAGTGTTCTTGATCTGACCAACTGTTGTGAAGGATGTTTTCTTCACCAGGGAAAGAATTCTTCAGTCATCCACCACAGTTGTTTTCCGTGGTCTTCCGGGTCTTTTGGTGTTGCTGAGTTTACCGGTGCGTTCTTACTTTTTAAGGATGTTCCAAACAGTTGATTTGGCCACACCTAATGTTTTTTCTCTCTGATGGGTTTGTTTTGTTTTTTCAGCCTAATGATGGCTTGCTTCACTGATAGTGACAGCTCTATTGAGGAATGACAGCAACAGATTCCAAATGCAAAAGCACACTTGAAATGAACTCCGGACCTTTTATCTGCTCCTTGTAAATGGGATAATGAGGGAATAACACACACCTGGCCATGGAACAGCTGAGCAGCCAATTGTGCCATTACTTTTGGTCCCTTAAAAAATGGGAGGCACATATACAAACTGTTGTAATTCCTACACCGTTTACCTGATTTGGATGTAAATATCCTCAAATTAAAGCTGAAAGTCTGCAGTTAAAGCACATCTTGTTTGTTTCATTTCAAATCCATTGTGGGGGTGTATAGAGCCAAAAAGATTAGAATTGTGTTGATGTCCCAATATTTATGGACCTGACTGTATGTATACAAGTCACTTGCTATGGGGGCACAAAAAGAAGAGGAGGAGCCAAGATTGCCGGTAAGGGACCCCAAAAGAGGAGGTTCGGGGCTGCTGTGTGTATTACCATTGCTCAGAGCAGGTGAGTATAACATGTTTTTAAAGAAATACAAATATGCATTAAATGGTGTTTAACCACTTGCCATCTGCCCCATAGCAGATTTACTGCTACAGGGCGGCTCTGCTGTGCAGGATATATATAGGTGATCCTGCAGTACCACCTGCAGGGAGCGTGCGCGTACGCCACTGGCGGACAACTTTGATGCGATTAATCACAACAGAAGCCAATCTGGAGGTGCACAGCAATCGTCGGTAAGATACACAGAACTGAGATCTGCCTATGTAACAAGACAGATCACCGTTCTGACAGGAGGGAAGGGATGGATTTTGTGTTCCTGCAGAGAATAAAATCCATCTCTTCCCTTAGTAAAAGCACCTAACACAGTACACAAAAACACTGGCTAGGCACACAGTTAACTCTTTGATCACTCTAGATGTTTGGCCCCTTCCTAGCCAGTGTACAGGCATACCCCACTTTTAAGTACACAATGAGGTTTATTTACTAAAGCTGGAAAGTGCAAAATGAGGCTCACTTCTGCATAGAAACCATTGAGCTTCCAGGTTTTATTACAAAAGCTTAATTGAACAAGCTGGGGTTAGAAGCTCATTGGTTTCTATGCAAAAGTGAGCCTGATTTTGCACTGTCCAGCTTTAGTAAATAAACCCCATTGTGTACTTAAAAGTGGGGTATGCCTGTAATTAGTTTAGTGACAGTGCATGTTTTTAGCACTGATCACTGTATTAGTGTCACTGGTTCCTGCAAAGTGTCAAAAGTGTCAGTGTCCGATAGTCCCCTACAATATTACAGTCTCGCTATAAGTCGCTGATCGACACCATTACTAGTATAAAAAGAAAAAAAAATCCATAAATACAGTATATAACGTAGTTTGTAGATGCTATAGGCATAAACCAATCAATATGTGCTTATTGGGATTTTTTTTTACCAAAAACATGCAGCAGAATACACATTGGTCTAAATTTATGAAGAAATTTGATTAATTTTTTTTATTGGATATGTTTTATAGCAGTAAGTAAAAAAATATTGTTTTTTTTTTAAATTGTATTGTTTAAAGGGTAAAAAATGAAAATTGCGCTGGCGCATGCGCGGGAGTTCCAATATGGCTGCCTGAGCCAGGAGCTCCGCTCCACCCCGGACCGCAGAGCCGCACTACGGCGAATACAGCCCTCCCCGCCGCTTCCAGCTTACTCTCCCGTGTCAGGGACCCTCCGAGGAGCCAGCGGAGATGTCCGGACCCCCGGTGAGGAGGGATCTCGGCCCGCTTTTCGATACGGCGGGAGCGGACGGGATTCCCAAGATGGCCGCCAGCACGGAATCCACACAGCCACACGCTGCTCAGCAACACAGGCCAGTACTCACCCCACCGACTCTCACCTATGCCCAGGCCACACAGGGCCCCTCACATGCCCTTCAGACTCCCCACCAAAGCCCCAGAAGCCTCAGGCCGCTGCTAAGGCCTCCACAGGCTCCACAAACATGGCGCCACTGGAGATGTCTCCCCAGGCCCTCCCCACACAGGCCCAGCTCTCAGGGATAGCTCATCAGCCCTCAGGCTTTTCATTAAATGACTTTACCCAAATGCAGGAAGAAATGTTTCTTAAATTCTCCGCATTGCTGGAGAAAGGTCTGGCCACCACAGCACACCAGATAACTAACACTATCAAAGCTGACCTTTCAAATATAGGCTCGAGAATAGAAGCAATAGAGGAAAAAGTGGAGGCCACAGTCTCCAAAACGAACCAAAATGCAGCCCACCTTCAGTCTGTTCAGGAACAACTAGATGTGGCCCTTTCCAGGATAGATGAACTCGAGAACAGGTCCAGGAGATATAATTTCAGAATTAGAGGCCTCCCTGAAACCTTCACGGATATCCCCTCCACGGTTCAGGACATTATCTCTGAAATCATTCCTAATATACCTTCCCAGCGTCTCGAATTAGACAGGGCTCACAGATCCCTCGGTCCCCCCAGACAAGACGGATCACCCAGAGACATAATTGTGAAACCACACTTTTTTGCGACCAAGGAGGAAGTCATGCGACAATCCCGTCAGAACCCCAAACTGCAACACCGGGGCCATCAGATCCAGATTTTCGCGGATTTAGCACCCTCCACTATCCAGAGACGCAGAACCCTGAAACCTCTTCTCTTGAACCTATCACAAAGGGACGTTAAATATCGCTGGACCTTCCCCTTCGCAGTTAAATTCACGCTGCAGGGCAAAACCTACTCCTTTTCCAGCTTTCCAGAAGGGGAAAAACTGCTTCTTTCCCTTAAACTCATCTCACAGGAAGCCCCAATGGACTTTTCTGCGTCCTCATCAGGCTCGACAAAACGCCCCCCACCAGGCAGTCCTGTCTCCCCCTTATGGAACAAGAATACGACCAAGAGGAGCAAGGAGGGGAAACCATCATAAGGCCAGGCTGGCCTCTTCTTCTCCTTTCTATGTCCCAGCAGGGACTTTTGTTCGGGGTGCTGGTCCACACAGTTGCCGGAGCTGGAGCTCCTCACCCCACCACGGCTCAAAGGCTTAATAAGCCCATCAACAGAACTACACCCCTCTATGCACTTCATAGCACTGTTTTTCCACAACGAATACCCCCCCACAGAGAATAGAAAGTTCCCGGACATCACCAGATTTTCCACATTTTTCCCTTCAGCGGAACTGT
Organism: Lithobates clamitans; assembly: GCA_037952925.1. Lineage (NCBI taxonomy): Eukaryota > Metazoa > Chordata > Amphibia > Anura > Ranidae > Lithobates > Lithobates clamitans. The sequence continues at coordinate 3,358,616 of JBBGZY010001260.1, forward strand.
CCAGCAGACTCAGACGGTCCCCGGAAGAAGTCCGGATCCCCGGGACTTTAGTCATAAGCGGACTGTAGATTGGTGTTAGTAATAATGGGATTTTGATTCCTAGACCCGTTCTAGTTTAGGGCATGATTCATATTAGGGGTCGGGAGGGGGGTGGTAGTGCTGAGGTGGGTGGGGTGTTCTCCTTTTTCATTTAAAGATTAAGGTATAGTACCACTTAACCTGGCAAGTAGTGCCATGAGTTTAGGGCTGTTTTAATTTTATTTCAGTTGCACTTTAACGTTAGTGTGTATGTTTCCATGTTTTAAAGTGATAAAGATAGGGTCCGGGGTGGACACCATGTGCCTCCTCTCATTTCCAAAGAACCTCAGCGTCCTTTGGTCTTGGGACTTCAGTCGGCCTCCCAGCTGGACTGAAGATTTTTTTTTGGGTTTGTTGTGGGAATTTTTCCACAAGATCCCAAGGGTCATATTTTGAGACCCAAGTTGTTTCTATTTTTGTTCTTATGTGTCTGTTTGTCCTTTTCTCTTCTTTATTTCCTCTCACCCCCCTTCTTTTTTCCAGCCGTCCTGCGGGTAGGAGCCTCGCGCCCCCCAGAGATAAACACAGAAGACGCCCAATACGTCTCTTACCCCGAAACGCTTGAAAGACTTCAATTGGTGAGTGACTGCTTGATCTTGAGTCCCCCTCCCCTCTGCTCAGATGTCTGACACACTTACTCTAGGATCTGATCTCAAGGTGGCCTCCCACAATGTCCAGGGACTAAATTCACCTAGAAAGAGGAGACTGGCCTTGGACCACTATAAATCCTTGAGACTCGATGTAGTTCTTCTCCAAGAGACTCACTTTCCCATCCGGTACACCCCAAAGTTCCTCCACCCGTACTATCCATCCTTCTTCCTAGCGAATGCCCCTAACAAGACTAAAGGGGTGGCAATCCTATTTTCTAAGAATAGCAAATTTACATATATTTCAGATTATAAGGATCCGGAGGGAAGATTTCTAGTGGTAAAGGGGACACTGGAAGGAGTTCTATACACAATCATCTCATACTATGCCCCGAATAAGGGTCAAGCATCCTTCTTCCAGGGACTCCTCGGTACAATAGAACCCCTTCTGGAAGGGAAGGTCATTATGGGAGGAGACTCTAATGTAGCGTTTGACCAGAGCTTGGACAAAACTAGACCCCCCAAGGACCAACTCACGCGCCCCGCGAAAGTAAGCACTAAAATAGCTAAATTACTACATTCCCATGGTCTTATAGACATCTGGAAGGAACTAAACCCCAGAAGTAGGGACTACACTCACTTCTCCGCCCCCCACCAATCTTACGCCAGGATAGACCACATACTGATTCCTTCCTCATTAATTCCCCTATCCACAAAAGCCACAATATTGGACACAGCCTGGTCGGACCATTCTTTGGTCCTCCTTACCCTGAGAAATGTCATCTCGGGACGAGGAGGCTCCTACTGGCGACTAAACGAATCCCTGCTCTCTGACCCCCGATACTGTAAGGAGATAGCAGACTCCATTAAAGAATACTTTACCCTGAATGACATAGACAATATCTCCCCAGAGACCCTGTGGGCTGCCCACAAGGCAACCATCAGAGGCACTCTAATCAGGATCGCGACTCAACAAAAAAAGGAGCGCTTAATAGATATTCAACGACTTGAAAAAACATTCCTCACATTAAAAGCTGAACACAAAAAACACCCGAATAGGGACCTTTTAGAAAGGTTAGACGCGACTAGGCTTGAGCTGAACCTCACCTTAACGGCCAAAGCAGAGAAACACATCAGGTGGAGTGGAGCCAAATTTTATTGCCAAAGGGACAGATTCGGCTCAATGCTAGCCTCCAAACTCACCCCGAGATTCCGTTCCTCTTCTTTCCCTAAACTTAGAATCGCAGGTCATCCCCCAACGGCGAACCCCAGTAAAATAATGTCAGCCTTCCATGACTTCTATGAAAATCTCTACAAATCCCCACAATCAGGGAAGGGCCCTTTAACCACGGCCTTTCTAGACAATCTGCAGATCCCCTCGATCTCCACAGATTGCAGAGATCTAATGGAAGGAGCCTTCTCAGTAGAGGAGGTAAGGTCGGTTATAAAAGGCTTAAAGCCCGGATCGGCCCCAGGGCCAGATGGCCTCTCGGTCCCTTACTACAAACAATATGGAGAAATCCTAGCTCCGTACCTGGTTAAATTTTTCAATTCCATTAAAACAGGAAATCCCCTCGACACACAACTTAATACTGCATTTATCTCGGTCATTCCCAAACCCAACAAAAATCACGAGGAAGTTGAAAATTACAGGCCGATCTCCCTGATTAATAATGACCTTAAAATCCTCACCAAAATCCTGGCCAACCGCCTCTCATCTTTTATTAATCTATTTATACACAAAGACCAGGTTGGTTTCATACCAGGGAGACAGGGACCAGACCAAATTAGAAGAGCAATAGACATTGTTTCCATCCTCCAATCGAATTGGGAAGGGGGACCGAAACAGGAGGGTTTCCTCCTCTCCCTGGACCTCCACAAGGCCTTCGATTCTATCGAGTGGCCTTATCTTTTCTCCTTACTGGAGAAATGGGGATTCGGCCCTAGGTTTCTTGGGACACTAAAAGCCTTATACTCCACCCCTAGAGCAATAATCCGCTTACAAGGCCATTACTCCAAACCTCTATCTATAGCAAGAGGGACTAGACAGGGCTGCCCTCTATCCCCCTTAATTTTCGCCATTGCGATTGAAACCCTCGCAATCGCAGTCAGATCGGATCCCAATATTTCTGGGGTGAAATGTGGCGAACAAATCCACAAATGCGGGCTCTTCGCCGATGATATGCTCTTATTCATTACATCTCCTATCACTTCCCTGCCAAATCTGTGCAAACTCCTTAAGGAGTTCTCACGGATATCGGGCCTACAGGTAAACTACTCCAAATCATCCGCACTGAACATTTCCCTCAAACCACAGGTGGTCTCCTCCCTCCAGAATGCCTTTGAGTTTAAATGGAGCGACACTTTTATTGACTATCTAGGGATCAGGCTCACCGCGAAAACAGAGCTACTCTATTCGGCCAACTTCCCTCACATGTACCGCAAACTGGAGGCAGACCTAGGCAAGTGGGCTAAGGGAGGGATCTCCTGGCTAGGTAGAGTTCATGCAATTAAAATGACCTTACTGCCTAGACTTCTCTACCTTTTCAGGGCCCTCCCGATAAGCATTATAAAAGACCATCTCACTTCATTCCAAAGGAAAATCATCAAGTTTATCTGGGGAGACAAGGGGCATAGACTCCAACAAAATACCTTATACTTGTCTAGATCTCAGGGGGGCTTAGGTCTCCCTCAACTGTTTTGGTACTATCAAGCGGCTAGACTCGCCCAGTTTTCAATAGTGTATGCGAAGACAGAAAAACCAGATTGGATCCAAATAGAGAGACAGGCTGTACCATCATACACCCTAGACTTCCTAATGTGGGTCCCTCCTAGAAAACGCCCCCCGATTCTCTCACCAACTCTTTCTCAATCCTTTAAATTGTGGGACTCTCTAAGAAACAATCGGAGCTTGATCTCCAGTTGCCACCCACTTGCCCACATATTTAATAACCCGGACTTCGTTCCAGGTCTAGACATCAAAGCATTCCGTTGGTGGTTGGATAAGGGGTTGTACCGGATCGGACACTTCTATACGAGTTCAGGCCCTATTACCCTGGCCTTTTGTGTGAGCAAATTGGAGATGCCTACCTCGGAGAGATTCAGATTTCACCAAATCCGCCACTTCCTGGCCCACAACGGGGAGGCAAAATTGGTCCCCCACTCTTTCACGCCTTACGAACTATGGTGCGGCGGGTCTTCTGAGCAGAGGGGAGGCATCTCTGTCATATATCAGTCACTAGCCAGTCAGTCAACCAAGACCCCATATATGCTCGCGTGGGAGTCAGACCTGTCTATGCAGTGGGATCTTGAAAAATGGAGGACCACCTTTTTCAGGGCATACAGGGGCATTAAGAACATTTCCATGATAGAGTCTAGTCTTAAGGTTTTTACCAGGTGGTATCTACCTCCTGATAGATTAGCCAAGATGTTCCCTTCGGCTGACCCTGGCTGTTTTAGAGGATGTTTACTTAGGGGCACACTGGTCCATATATTCTGGGAGTGCCCAAGATTGAGGACATTCTGGAATAAGATCTTCCTACTGATAAAGAAAATCACCAAAGTCCATATACCGAAAACACCTTCGATGGCTCTCCTAAATGACAATTTGCCCAGGGTCCCGAAGCTTGCAAGCAAACTCATACATTTTATTTTCCTGGGCGCTAAGCTCACAATAGCCAAGGCTTGGAAGAAACCCAAAGTATCCCTTAAGGCGACGATCCGGAAAATTTCCTGGATCATGGCCCAAGAGAAGCTGGCTAGCATTCTCGACAACTCAGTGGACAGGTTTGAGGCTACTTGGGAACCCTGGGCAAGTTTCGTTGGCATCTCCCTGATTCCGGGGGTACAGCCACAACTCAGCTGATTGCCACGGGGGTGCGGGGCGCCTCCCCGCGGGCTGGCTCCCTTTCTTCTCTTCTTTCTCCCCCCCTCCCCTCCCTTTTCCACACTCTTTTCTTTCTTGCTTTTCAGCTGTCGTAAAGTTCCGAACCACAGACAGTCCGATGGTCTTAGCATCACTCTTATTCCCTGTTGGAATAAGACAGGCAGATGGTTTTAGTATCACTCTTATTCCCTGGTGGTTCCGGATATAAGGGGCGCTAATACTATAATGCTGTTCTTTAGCTGGTTGTTTTTTTTTATTTTTTTTTCAGCAATGTTTACAGGGCGGCGAGGGGGGGGCTAACGGAGGTTTTGTCGGTCACAGTGAGTTCCCTTTTGGGGTGCCGACGGAACCCCCGTGGCCGCCTACAGCCGCCCCTTGGTTATCCCAGAGATTTATCCTCTCTTTAGCTCCTTTCCTATGGCAACAGGTATTGTTCCTTCAGTTTATCTGTTAAAACCACAGGCCGGAACATAACCCTTCACACTTATTATTTTTTTTCTTTTATTGTCTGTGTTTCGATAGTGATACTTCTTCCTTCGGTAATACCTACCCCACAGGGGTCTAACTGTATGTGATATGACCAATGTGCACATATGACTCAGCGAATGTATGATATATGTCTTCATTTTTGAAAATTCTAATAAATATTTTGAAAACTGAAAAAAAAAAAAAAAAAAAAAAAAATGAAAATTGCAGTGGTGATCAAATACCAACAAAACAACCTTCCTTTGTCTTTTTTACCATTTTGACACTTTTTTGTGAAATGGTAGGGGTACTTGTACGCTGTTACCAATTCACACGGGGGGGCGCGGATCTGGGTGTCCCTTTATAAAGGGGGCTTCCAGATTCCAATAAGCCCCCCACCTGCAGACCCCCACAACCACCGGGAAAGGGTTGTGGGGATGAGGCCCTTGTCCTCATCACCATGGGGACAAGGTGCTTTGGGGGGCTACACAGGACCGATCCAAGCTCGGGCAAGATCGGGACAATGATGTCGGGATCTGCTCACATTCCTGGACAAGCACCCGGCTCAGCCTCTCAGTGCGCCGCTGAGAGCCTGAACCAGATTCTCCCACCCTCTCCACAGCCCAGCATTCCAGCGAGTGCAGGGGGGCAGAGCAGAGAGCGGTGACTAACAGTTACCAGCTTTCTGCTCAGGGGGCTGTGAGAACCGAGCTATCTGCAGTGTTTGTGATTCTCGGTGTTAGAACCGGCGGGGAACAGATGCAGCATCAGACCGATGCTGCATCCACCTAGGTAAGTATGATTCTTAAAAAAAAAACATACTTCTCTTTAATTCTTTTACATTTTTTGTCACCTGGGGATCCTAGCAGTAACAGGAGCTTAGCTTTAGACCCCTTTAACATTAGGGCAGTTTTCAGGCACTTTAGCGCTAAAATTAGCCTCTGCTAAGCGCCTGAAAACCACCTCCTATTCACTGCAGTGTGACTTTTCACACTCAGGTGGTGCGCTTGTGGGACATTACCAAAAGTCCTGCAAGCAGCATCTTTGGGGTGGGTTGGGAGTCCATTGCAATGAATGGGCAGCGCTTCCAAAGTGCCTTAAAAGCGCATTTAAAAGTGCCGCAAAGCAGGAATTTTTAACCCTTTTTTGAGGGTTAAAAGCGCCCTGCTATCGACCAAAAAGTGCAGCTAAAACAGCACTAAAGCGCCGCTAAAACAAGCGGTGCATTATCGCTAACAGCGGGCGATGTCAGTGTGAAAGGGGTCTTAAGAGCAGTATGTTTTTTACACACTTTTATTTTCCTATGAAAGATTTAATTTGAAAGATTATGCCAACAGACTCCATTTTTTTTTGCTGAGCTTGTATTTACAGTCCTTTATGCTGCTAAGATCTCCAGCTTTTAGCCTAATGTAATGTTTATTTGTAGTGCTTTACATGTTTTATGTCTGCAGACTGGACACAGGAGATGTTTGCTGCAGCAAAGGCTGACCATATACGCAAATTTCTTCCCTGCAACCACAGGTTGATACGGGAATCTCTCCTGCCGGGCCATTGTCTTCTCCCAGCCGGGGGTTGGGGGAAGCTGTGCCAGCTGGGAGAAGACAGTGATTATTGCTAGCGGCTATAGCAGGCGCTAGTAATAAACACAGGTAGAACCCAGCATGCTGGTTGTACCCAAGTTGATCGATCGTTCAGCTTGCCCTTACACGGTTCAAATCTCAGCCAGTTCCTGCTGAACCATCCCAGGTTTGTGTATTGCCTGCCTAACTCTATGTTTAATATCTTTTAGGAACTAAAGCCTGGTATACATGGGAAATTTTTTTTTGTTAACCACTTATCCTCCGGAAGATTTACCCCACATGACCAGGCTACACTTTGTGATACGGCACTGCGCTACTTTAACTGACAATTGCGTGGTAATGCACTGTACCCAAATAACATTTATGTCATTTTTTTCCCACAAATAGTGCTTTCATTTAATGGTATTTGATCACCAGTGCATTTTTTTTTTTTTGCACAATAAACAAAAAAAGACCGAGAATGTTAAAAAAAAAAACTATATTTTTAACATTATGCTAAAAAAAAATGTAAAAAAATCAAATTTCTTCATAAGTTTAGGCCAATATGTATTCTGCTACGTGTTTTTGGTAAAAAAAATCTCAATAAGTGTATATTGATTGGTTTACACAAAGGTTATAGCGTCTACAAACTATGGTACTGTATATACAGTATCTAACAAAAATGAGTACAACCCTCACATTTTTGTAAATATTTTATTATATGTTTTCATGTGACAAAACTGAAGAAATGACACTTTGCTACAATGTAAAGTACAGTAGTGAGTGTACAGCTTATATAACAGTGTAAATTTGCTGTCCCCTCAAAATAACTCAACACACAGCCATTAATGTCTAAACCGCTGGCAAAAAAAGTGAGGGCACCCCTAAGTGAAAATGTCCAAATTGGGCCCAAAATGTCAATATTTTGTGTGGCCACCATTATTTTCCAGCACTGCCTTAACCCTCCTGGGCATGGAGTTCACCAGAGCTTCACAGGTTGCCACCAGGGTCCTCTTCCACGCCTCCATGATGACACGGAGCTGATGGATGTTAGAGACCTTGCGCTCCTCCACCTTCAGTTTGAGGATGCCCCACAGATGCTCAATAGGGTTTAGGTCTGGAGACCTGCTTGGTCAGTCCATCATCTTTAACCTCAGCTTCTTTAGCAAGCCAGTGGTCATCTTGGAGGTGTGTTTGGGGTCGACATCATGTTGGAATACTGTCCTGCGACCTCTGGATATGACGCTGAGCACGTGCACTCAACTTCTTTGGTCGACGATGGCGAGGCCTGTTCTGAGTGAAACCTGTCCTGTTAAACCACTGTATGAAATTTGGCCACTGTGCTGCAACTCAGTTTTAGGGTCTTGGCAAATTTACACTGTTATACAATCTGCACACTCACTGCTTTACATTGTAGCAAAGTGTAAATTCTTCACTGTTGTCACATGAAAAGATGTAATAAAATATTTACAAAAATGTGAGGGGTGTACTCACTTTTGTGAGATACTGTATTTATTTTTTTATACTAGTAATGGCAGCAATCAGTAACTTATTATGCAGGATCATGTAAAACTGCTATAGGGCGGTCAGCAAGTGGTTAAACCCAGTGGGCTGAATGAAAAAACAATTAGGAGCTCACTGTACTAACTATGCAGTGTAGTACAGCGATCTTGCCCGCTGTGTACCCACCTTCCAGAACATAGTTACATATAGTTACATAGTAGGTGAGGTCGAAAAAAGCACATCAAGTCCAAAAGTCCATCAAGTCCAACCTATGTGTGTGATTATATGTCAGTATTACCTTGTATATCACTTATGTGGTCGTTCAGGTGCTTATCTAATAGTTTCTTGAAACTATCGATGCTCCCCGCTGAGACCACCGCCTGTGGAAGGGAATTCCACATCCTTGCCACTCTTACAGTAAAGAGCCCTCTACATAATTTAAGGTTAAACCTCTTTTCTTCTAATTTTAATGGGTGGCCACGAGTCTTTTTAAACTCCCTTCCACAAAAAAAGTTTTATCCCTATTGTGGGTTCACCAGTACGGTATTTCTAAATTGAAATAATATCCCCTCTCAAGCGTCTCTTCTGCAGAGAGAATAAGTTCAGTGCTCGCAACCTTTCCTCATAACTAATATCTTCTAGACCCTTTTTTTAGCTTTGTTGCCCTTCACACATCGGCACTCTTCTGCCAGAACACAACGGTAAGCGTTTGCAGCCATCGGCTGCAAGCACTGATCAGATGCCAATCAGCTGCTGGTTTTTCAACATGCTCATTCGACGGAAGCCAGTTGTGAGACTGGCTTCTGTTTGACGAGGAACTGTACACACAAGTCAAAAGTCGGCCGGTAACTGCCAATTTTTCGCCCATATGTACCTAGCTTATGATAGCTCCAATCACAAGTCCTGGCTGGAGCTATCAAGTCCTAACACCTTTTGTGTTTCTCCATACTGTAGTTCACACTGGGAACATTTATCAAGACAGTGACACTTTTTGCATTTGTTTAGATGCACAACTGTAAATCGCTGCATACACGCTTCTAATGTAGCAATCTGTCGCACTGTGTGATAAATATGTTGCAGATTCTTTAAAGCCCTTCAAGTATAAATAAAGGCAAAACTTTTTTCCTAGTTTCAGATAAAATGGAGCTGGATTAGAACACGTTAGAACACCTGTAATTTGTTACTGCTGTCTGTGCCCCAGTTAGGGAGATTCACCCCCACTATTTATCCTGTTTACTGTTATCATTAAGAATAAAATTAAAAGAAAATCCAAAATTTTGGGTTGTCCTTAGAAAAGTAATAAAGGGGGAAACCTGGGAACACTACTTCAGGTGACCTGGGGGTGAAGCGAGGGCAAGGGATTCCTTTGATCTGCAGGGACTTTTTTTCACTTCCTGTTTGGGCTATGGGACAGTAAGTGAAGGGAAATTTACCCTATGGGACACAGATGGCAAACTGGGTTTATACTTATACCCCTCCCTTACTCTATCAAAATGAAAAGTGTGCCAATAGTTCTACTTTCAGTCTGCCGAATTGTGCTTCTCCTGTGCCGCTACTTATTACTGCAATAGGTTATTGGAGCTGCTGATGAGCTGCTAGGCAGCTGGCTTCTATGATAGGAGCAGGGGGCTGTGCACATCCTGCTGACAGCAGCACTCCAGAGGTGTCCTTCTGAGCTGCTAGCTACTCGTATGACTAGTGTGCTGCTGGAAAGAATTTTTACAAAGATGGTAATTTAAAACAGGGAGAAAAAAAACACTGCACTACAACCTTCAAGTGTTTCAAACTGAAAAAGAAAACCCCCTTCTATACATATATCTAGTGGTTGCCACCAAACACTTTTCCCACAACCCAAGTAAGTGTATATTAAAGCGGGATTCCGGCCAAAGAAAATTTTTTTTTAAAGTCAGCAGTTACAAACACTGTAGCTGCTGACTTTAAATAAGTAGGCTTACCTGTCCTGGGTGCCCGCTATGGTGGCCTCCCGAGGCCGACCCGTCCCTCGGCTCTCGGGTCCTGGCACCGGCATCCTAAAAAAGGGAGACAGGAAGTGGAGTCTTGCGCCTTCACTGCCAGTTTCCTACTGCGCCGCTTTGTGAATGGGACGCGATGTGTTGTGGGACACACACAGTTCCCATAACACACTGCGCCCCATTCCCCAGAAGACAATGCGGGGAGCAGAAGACTGAAGATCACCGTGGTGTAGGAAGAGGCAGCTTAGTAAGACTGCCTAGCAACAACCATTTCACGTAAGTAAAACATTTTTTTTCCTCCATTTTTTTAGGTATTTTTTCCAAGCAATTTTTTTTTTTTTAAGGGTGGACCTCCACTTTAAGTGCAGCGCAACCAACCAACTATTGATAATATTACTTCAACCATTATCCATTAATCACACTTAATGGTAGTGGAAACTCCTCAAAATAGAAATTTATGTGGCATATGTTTACTTTTTATCCTACAAAACAACCTAAATTTACAGTGCAAAATATTCCAAATTACACTTAGGATAATGGGGTCAAAACCTCTAAAACCTCTAAATAATAAATATTATACACTATTCTCATGTAACCATAACATCCCCTTAAACTATGCAAAAGTTTAATATTTCAACCCGTGTAAGCTTATTTGAATACAATCTAAAAGATTAAACTTATTTTTTAACTTTTAATTTTTAATTTTAAAGTTTTTAATTTTATTAAAAACCACTCACAGTAAAAAGTTCACTAGTCTGGTGCACAACAGCAAAGTAGCCAAAAGAATTAGTGTATTGGCACCTTAAGGAAGGAACATGCGTCCAATGTCACTTCTGGTTTCACATAATGTCATCACTGACTCCAACTCAGTGTGTTTTTTTACAGATCACATGACTTCCTCAAGGGGAACCCAATTTGGGGGGAGCCAGTTACATCATTACGTGAAACTGGAAGTGATGCTGGATGCATTTTTTTCGCTACAAATTGCCAGTGTCAAAACAAGTCATTGAGCATTGTTTGTGATATTCTTTTCAGCACCACACTGCATTATGTACAATATTTAACAAAATGTTAACCCAGAGTGCTCCAAAACACCTCAAAATCATAAACCCACACTTCAGTGATAAGGCAGTTGTTAAAGCGAACTTAAACAATCACAGTGACATGTTTTTGGGAGAATAACCACACATGCAACAGTCGCTATAGAATGTATACATAGTTTAATTGGTATCTGAGTCAGCAATGTAAATGGGTGATTTATTTCAAATTCAGAAAATAAATAACGGAGTATGAAATTTCAAAGACAGGGGCTATAAATACTTTTATAAACTCACTGCACATTATGCAAGCATTTGTAATGGGCCACTATATTAGAGAAAGAGATGGGGAAAATGTTATGCCATAGTCAAGAGCCAGAAATATTTCACAGATCTGTTGCACACTAGGGATGGGCGAATGGTTCAGCACGATCATAACTTCGGGCCGAACGTTGGTTGTTCGGACGTTCGGCGAACAACAAACATTATGCGGTGTTCGCGGCAAATACGAAAGCCGTGGAACACCGTTAAAGTCTATGGGACACTAACATGAAAAACAAAAAGTGCTCATTTTAAAGGCTTATATGAAAGTTATTATCATAAAAAGTGTTTGGGACCCGGAACCTGCCCCAGGGGCCATGTATCAATGCAAAAAAAAGTTTTAAAAACAGCCATTTTTTTTAGGGAGCAGTAATTTTAATAATGCTTAAAGTGAAACGTATAAATAAAATATTCCTTTAACCATTCCCGCCCGGCCCTTTGGCTGAATGATGGCCGGGCGGGATAACAGCCGCCGTGCGCCCGTGGGGGTGTGCATCGCGGCGATCGGTGGTGTGGTGTGTCAGTCTGACACACCGCTACACTGATCTTGGTAAAGAGCCTCTGACGGAGGCTCTTTACCACGTGATCAGCCATGTCCAATCATGGCTGATCACAATGTAAACAAGAAGAGCCATTGATCGGCTTTTCCTCACTCGCGTCTGACAGACGCAAGAAGAGGAGAGCTGATCGGCAGCTCCCCTGACAGGGGAGGTCTGTGCTGGTTCTTTATCAGCGCAGCTCCCCCACGGATGACCACACTGGACCACCAGGGACACCATCAGGACCACCACAATAGATGGATCACCAAGGATGCCACTCTAGACCGCCAGGGATGCCAGTAAGTGCCCAAACAATGCCAATCAGTACCCACACATATTGCCAGTCAGTGCCAGTCAGTCAGTGCCTGCCAGATATCTCCTCATCAGTGATGCCCAGCAGTGCCATCTATCAGTGTCCATCAGTACCACCCATCAGTGTCCATCAGTGCCACCTATCAGTGCTCATCCATGCCCATCAGTGCCCATCTATCAGTGCCCACCAGTGCCACCCATAAGTACCCATCAAGGCTGCCTATCAGTGCCCATCAGTGCCGCCTCTCAGTGCCCATCAGTGCCTCTTATCAATGCCCATCAGTGCTGCATACCAACGCCACCTATCAGTGCCACCTATCAGTGCCCATCATCAGTGCCCATAAGTGCCACCTCATCAGTGCCACCTCATCAGTGCCAACTCATTGGTGCCACCTCATCAGTGCCACCTTATCAGTGCCAATTAGTTCAGCTTCATCAGTTCCCGTCAGTGAAGGAGAAAACGTATTTATTTACAAAATGTTATAACAGAATCAAAGAAAAATGTTTTTTTTTTTCAAAATTTTCTGTCTTTTTTTATTTGTTGCACAAAAAATAAAAATGCCAGCAGTGATCAAATACCACCAAAAGAAAGCCCTATTTGTGGGAACAAAATGATAAAAAATTTGTTTGGGTACAATGTAGCATGACCTCGCAATTGTTATTCAAAGTGTGACAGCGCTGAAAGCTAAAAATTGGCTTGGGCAGGAAGGGACAAAAGTGCTTGGTATTGAAGCGGTTAAATATCGTGCCTGGGGGATGTCTATATTATGCCTGTAAAGTTGTGCAGTTTTCCCGTGTTTAGAACAGTACCACAGCAAAAACGGAAAATTGTATACTCACCTTTCCGTAATTTTCCTTTCCTGTCGCATCTTCATGGCAGCATACACGTTGGGTTGTGACTTCGCCTCCACAACCTGATAGGACCACATAGCTATAAATTAGAGAGTAGACACCTGCCCCAGTATTCTCTGTAAATATATACACATGTCACCTCAGAGGGTGGGTGATTGTATGCTGCCATGAAGATGCGACAGGAAAGGAAAATTACGGAAAGGTGAGTATACAATTTTCCGTTTTCCTGTGGCATCATGGCAGCATACACGTTGGGGAGTAACTCGCCAAACTGGGTGGGAATGCAAAAAAAATCAAATTTATTGACAAGAAACAGAAGAATTGGCCTGTATGACAGCCCTCCCAAATTCAACTGCTGCTAAGCGTGCAGCGTCTATTTTATAATGGGAAATGAAGGTGTTTCTCGAAGACCAAGTGGCCGCTCTACAAATGGTTTCCGCTGAAACTTTACAGTAAGCTGCCCATGAAGTAGCCATTGCCCTGGTGGAATGCGCTCTAAGATCTTCCGGAATCTGCAAGGTGCTTAAGGAGTAAGCCTTCTTGATAGTTTTCATGAGCCATGAGGCGATGGTACGGGTAGAAGCTGCCTGGCCCTTCCTGAACCCATGTGGGATGACTAAAAGGTTCTCGCATCTCCTGAAAGACTTGGTCACCGAGAGGTAATTCAGAATGTTGCCCCTAACATCCAGGGGATGAGGAACGCCCTGATCTGTGCTCAAAGCCGGGAGGTCAATCTCCTGGTTAAAGTGGAATGAAGAGGAGACCTTTGGGATAAATTTGTCTGAAGGCTTCAGGGTTAGCCTGTCTGGGTAAACCATCAGGTACGGTTCCTTGATCAGTAAAGCTTGCATTTCCGAGACCCTTTTCGCTGAAGTGATGGCAATTAGGAATGATACTTTTAGAGTCAGGTCCCAGAGGGAGGTATCTTCAAGAGGGGAAAATGGTTCTCCGGATAGAATTTCTAGGACAGTTGATAGGTCCCATGTTGGGAATGAAGGCTTTCTGGGAGGCCTTAGCTTCAGGCATGCTTTCTGGAATTGAACCACAAGAGGGTTAAGTGCCCACCTAACCCCTGTCAGAGCAGAGATGGCAGAGACTTGGACTTTCAGGGTGCTGGATCTAAGGCCTTTGTCTAGGCCTGACTGTAGGAACTCAAGCACTTGTATTGCTGATGGGGAAGAAGGGTCCTAACCTTGTTCCTGAGCAAAGGAAGAGAACTTTCCCCAGACTCTCTCGTAGGTGTTATTCGTGGAAGATTTCCTGGCTAGAAGCAGGGTTTCGACTACCTTCTGCGAACAGCCTTGATCTAGGAACCTAGACCTTTCAGTCTCCAGGCCGCTAGGTGCAATCTCTCTGGATTCGGATGTAGTAGCTGGCCCTGGGTTAGTAGATCCGTTGTCACCGGAAGAGGAATTGGATCCGCTGTGCTCAGTTGCAGGAGGGTGGTGAACCAAGGCCTCCGTGACCAGAAGGGAATCACGGCCAGGACTAGAGCTGCTGAATGTTTGAGCCTCAGAAGGAACTTGGCTATCAGTGGGGTTGGTGGAAAAATGTAACCTAGGCGAAAGTTCCAGGTGTGCTGGAGACAATCCGTTCCCTCCGCTGAGGGGAAGGGGTTCCTCGACAGAAACCTCTGACATTTCCTGTTCTCTGGTGTTGCTGCGAGGTCTATGTCTGGATGACCCCATGTCTGGCATATGAGGGCGAAGGCCTGCGGGCTTAGACACCACTCGTTGTTGGAAACGAATATCCTGCTGAGAGAGTCCGCCAGTTTGTTCTGAACTCCCGGAATATAGGCCGCCTTCAGGTCCCGCAGGTTCAGTTGAGCCCATCGCATCACCGGACCAACTTCCCGCATCATGGAGATGCTCTTGGTACCCCCCTGCCTGTTGATGTAGGCCACAGCCACTCGGTTGTCCATTTGGATGAGGACCTGTTTCCCTCTCAGAAGAGAGCTGAATGCCAAGAGGGCTTGGAAGGCTGCCTTTATCTCTAGGACGTTTGACACTACATCCCTGGTTTTGAAGTGCCAGCGGCCCTGAGCTGCATAATGTAGGTAGTGTGCCCCCCATCCCTCCAGACTGGCGTCCGAAGTTACCACCTCCTGATGGAGGATGACTATCTGTTTGCATCTGCTGAGGTTGTCGGGGTGAGTCCACCACCGTAGAGATAATCTGGCTTCTTCTGAGATGCGAATCGATTGGGACATGGACCATCCATCCCACTGGCACTGGAAGGAGGCTTCCAGAGGTCTGGTATTCCATTGCGCCCATCTGACCATTGGAATGGTTGCTGATAGGGACCCCAGCAGGCTGAGGTATGCCCTGGCCGGTAAGTATGATGCTGGAACCACATCTTTCACTTTCTGAATTAATAGGGACATCTTCTCCCTTGGCAGTTCTACCGTGTTGGCTCGGGTGTCTAGTTCGGCTCCCAGGAAGACCATCCTCTGGGTAGGCTGAATGTTGCTCTTCTGCCAGTTGATTATCCAACCCAGACTCGTTAGGGTGGAAACTAAGTCCTCGTGATGTTGCACGAGTGATTCCTGGCTGTTTGAGAGGAGAAGAATGTCGTCCAAGTAATGGTGGACCCTTAGACCCTTCCCCCTCAAAGAGGCTATTACTGGAAGCAGAACCTTTGTAAACGTTCTGGGGGCCGTAGAGATCCCGAAAGGGAGGCTTCGAAATTGGAAGTGTTCCTGGCCCACCGAGAATCGCAGGAACTTTTGGAATGCCATGTGAATTGGTATGTGTAGGTAGGCATCCTGGAGATCTATGGAGAGCATCCAGTCTCCTAAGTTTATGGCCTGAAGGATAGACTGCAGGCTTTCCATCCTGAACGACTCCACTCTGATGGACTTGTTGAGTTTCTTCAGGTCTAGAACCGGCCGAAAGTCCCCTGACTTCTTTTTGACGAGGAATAGTGGAGAATAGAATCCCCTGCCTCGTTGTGTTGGCGGGACCTCTGTTATCGCTCGTTTTTGAAGAAGTTCTAGGACATAAGTTAGAAGGGACAACCTTTTCTCCCCGGGAGGAGGAATACGGGTTGGGCAGAATTGATCTCTTGGGGGTCGATTTTTGAAGGCCCATCTGTGGCCGAAACTGACGGTGGCCAGGGTCCAGGTATCGTGTATGGTCCCCGCCCAGACCAGCTTGAAACTGGAAAGCCTTGCTCCTACTACTGCTGGCCGGACGGGCGCACCTTTAAAAAGGCTTCTGGTCACTGGGAGCGGGAGTCTTAGGCTTTTGGAATTTCATAAAAGAAGTTTGAGGGTTCTTCCAGTTCCTTCGGTACTCCTTCCCTGGTCTGTACGCTTTCGCGTCTCTATACCTTTCTGGGAGATTCCGCTTAAAAGGAGGAGGTCTCTGTTTGGGCCTCCTATCTGAGGGAATGAGCCCGGATTTTCCACCAGTTACTTTGGAGATGGCCGTATCCAACTTTGTTCCGAAGAGGTGCTCACCGTCGAACGGAATACGGCACCAGTTAGACTTGGATGCCGGATCCGTCGTCCAGGGCTTCAGCCACAAAGCTCTTCTGGCCATCACTGAGGCCAACATAGACTTTGATGCAGACCTGATAGTGTCAACTGAGGCCTCAGCCACGAAATCACCAGCCAAGCTTAACTCTTGTAATGCCTTCACTATTTTCTCTTGGTCTGCCCCCTGTAATACCAGCTTTTCCGTGTTTGAAGACCAACTCGAGATGGCCCTTCCTACTGCCGCGAGTGCTATCGCAGGCCTGCATGCGCCTCCAGCCAAAAGGTAAGCCCGCTTAAGATCCGTGTCGATCTTTCTGTCAAGAACGTCTCTAAACGTTACCGCATCTTCTAGCGGGAGGGTAACATGCCTGGCGAGGCACATTAAAGATGCGTCCACTACCGGAGGGGATACCAGAGGGTTCACTTTAGGCTCCTTGAGTGGGTACAGCTTCTGTACCCACTCAAGTCTGTTGTTCAGAGTCTGTTGTTCAGACTAGATTTCTTCTCCGGTCTCTGCCACTCTTCTTTGATTAAATCTTCCAGTTCATCGATTAACGGAAAAGTTTCTGGTTCCTTTTTAAGCTGAGGAAAATATTTTCTCTGCTTTGGCTGGACTTCCTGGGGTTCCTCCCATCCTATTGCCTCCTTGACCGATTTAAAAAATGGCTCTATAAGGCCAAAGTCGAATCCGGCCGAGACCTCCGGGCCTTCATTATCAGATAGGGAGTCTTGCTCCTTTGATGTGCTGGCCCGGGCTGGAGAGGTAATGGTGGAGAGATCCACATCTGGTATTGAGGCCTGAGGGGCTGAGTCCCCAACTTCTGAGGCTCTCTCTCTTGTGGCCTCTTCCAGGCATCTCTGACAAACCAGCTTATCAGGAAGAGCCGCTGTACCACAAATCCAGCATGCGTTCCCGGCGGGACGGGAATGGCGTGCAGGGGAGCGGTGCCTACGTGAGGATGACCTTCTGTGGCGGGATCGACCATGCCGAGAATGTGATCTGGAGCGGCTTCTTCTGCGGCTTCCTCTTGAGCGGCTTCTCCTATGGTAGGAGCGGCTCCGTCTATGTCTGGAGCGACTTCTCCTGCGTGAGGACTCTCTATGTCTTGACGCAGACGTTCCCGAGGACCTGGTAGGGCTGACCAATTTAGGTAGCGTTAGAAGTGCTCTCTTTTTCAATCTTCGCTACTTACCCTCTTCTTCCCCCCCTTACCTAGTAGGCTGGCGGTGATCTGCTGGGGCAGCGGTCTCCATGGTGAGTGGGTTGGAAACCTGCAAGGAAAAAACAAGCAGCAAATGTAGAGACTGACCCAGACCTGGACAGGAGGGGGGGGGAGACCCACCCACCTTTGTAGAGCGTTATTCTTTGCTATGGTTCGCAGAGCAGGCGTCTGTAGCGTGCAGCAACCATCAGCAGCCTCCACAGCAATGCTGTGGTTTTTAAATCTGCCGCCATTGGCGTCGGATGCCCGCGCATGCGCAGTAGCACCGCGAGGCACCCGGCGCCATCTTGGGGACTGGCAAATAGCATAGAAGCGCCCAAAGAGCCGTACTGCGCATGCGCGAGGACGCCGAGAACGCTCGGCGGTCCCCCACAGTACTGCATGGACCACAGAGCCCAGCAGAACACCCACGGTATGTCAGAGAGGGGGGGGGAAGGAAGAGGGGGGAATGGAGACCGCTGCACACAATTAAGCCTGTTTAAGACTTATTTTCTGAGGCCATACAGAGGGTTCCCTGGCCAATCCTCCAGCAAGCCTGTTTATGGCTTTTGTGGGCTGTTGCACTTGAAGCCTGTTTAAGGCTTGTCTTCTGGCAAACAGTTTGAGTTGAGATGAGTGCCCCTGAGACCACCAGAGTGGGGCTCCTTCCATTTAGCTCGTTTAGAGGCTGTACAAGAAGGACTTCCACCCAGGAGAGGCTAGAACCTGGCTGGGGCGAAGCGGTAAGGGGGTGCTGATCCGTGCGTCCCGACAGGTGAGGAAAAATAAGAGAATACTGGGGCAGGTGTCTACTCTCTAATTTATAGCTATGTGGTCCTATCAGGTTGTGGAGGCGGAGTCACAACCCAACGTGTATGCTGCCATGATGCGACAGGAAATTACATTTCTAAAGGAAAAAGGTAATTTAAAACTGATTGTGGCTGTAATGAATTGTCGGGTCTCGGCAATATAGATAAAACTCATTGAAAAAAATGGCATGGGTCCCCCCCAGTCCATTACCAGGCCCTTTGGGTCTGGTATGAATATTAAGGGGAACCCTGAACCAAAGATTAAAAAAAAATTGCTTGGGGGTCCCCCCAAAATCCATACCAGGCTCATCAGGTCTGGTATGAAAATTAAGGGGAACCCTGTGCCAAAATGTAAAAAAAAAAAATTGCCTTGGGGTCCCCCCAAAATCCATACCAGACCCTTATCCAAGCACTCGACCTGGTAGGCTGCAAGAAAAGAGGGGGGACGAGAGAGTGCCCCCCTCCTGAACCATACCAGGCCACACGTAGCCCAACAAAGCTCCTTGTCCCCATGTTGAAAAGGCCCTCATCCCCACAACCCTTGGCCCAATTGATGGGGGGGTATGCGGGCGGGGAGCTTATCAGAATCTGGAAGTTCCCTTTAACAAGGGGACCCCCAGATCCCGGCCCCCCATGTGAATTGGTAGCGGGTACATTGTACCCCTACCATTTCACTAAAAAGTGTCAAAAATAGTAAAAAAGACAGGAGACACTTTGGGACAAGTCCTTTATTAAAGATATAAAAATGTCACACAACATGAATCCATCACACGCCGCCAACGAGCCGAAAAAAGCAAAAAAAAGCCACAACACCTCCGCCTCCATGGGAGGCTCCCACCAAGTGATGCTTCTCCTCGATGACGACTGCTATATATCTGAGGGTGGGGGCACTCGATGATGTAAACGGGTGACCCTAACCCCTCTGGCTCCACGTAACGCCACATCAACATGGGGACAAGTTGATTTTGGGGGGCTACTCCAAGCACCCTCCCCATGTTGAGAGCATGTGGCCTTGTGCGGTTCAGGAGGGGGACGCTCTCTCATCCCCCCTCTTTTCCTGCAGCCTGTCAGGTTGCACGTGCTCGGACAAGGGTCTGGTATGGATTTTGGGGGGCTCCTTAGGGAATAAAATGCAACATTTTATCTCGCACGGTATTTGCGCAACAATTTTTCAAACATTTTTTTTTGTGAAAAAAAAACTGTTTCATGATTTAAAAAATAACAAACAGTAAAGTTAGCCCATTTTTAAAAATATAATGTGAAAGATGATATTACGCTGAGTAAATAGATACCCAACATGTCACGCTTTAAAAATGCACACAATGGAATGACGCCAAATGCCAAAAAAAGTTTTAAAAACGTCCGTTTTTTCGGGAGCAGTGGTTTTAACCACTTGCCGACCGCCTCACGCTGATATACGTCAGCAGAATGGCACGGGCAGGCAGAATCACGTACCCATACGGACCCCCCCGGTGCCAGAGGCGGCCGGCATTTCTTCGCAGGAGATGAGAGGTGAGGGGGAGGCCATCCATTGTTGGCCACCCCCTCCCGATCGCTCATGTCATGTCATGTCATGTCATCCCTCCTCGAGCCGGTCTTTTCGATCCGAGGAGAGAAAACATCCAAGTAAGTGCACCAACACTACACTTACAGTAGAACACGCAGGCACACTTTTCACCCCGATCACCCCCCGATCACCCCCCGATCACCCCCCTGTACCCCCCGTCACTCTGACACCAATAGCAGGTTTTTTTTTTGCATTGGTGTCAGTTTGTGAGTTATAAATATTAGGGCAGTTAGGTTAGCCCCCTTTAGGTCTAGGGTACCCCCCTTTAGGTCCAGGGTACCCCCCTAACCCCCCTAATAAAGGTTAACCCCTTGATTACCCCCTGTCGCCAGTGTCGCTAAGCGATCGTTTTTCTGATCGCTGTATTAGTGACACAGGTGACGCTAGTTAGGAAGGTAAGTATATAGGTTCGCTGTCAGTGTTTTATAGCGACAGGGACCCCCATATACTACTTGCTAAAGGTTTTAACCCCCTGATTGCCCCCTAGTTAACCCTTTCACCAGCGATCACCGTATAAGTGTTACGGGTGACGCTGGTTAGATAGTTTGTTTTTTGTAGTTTATTATAGTTTATTACAGTTTTAGGGCACCCGCCGTTTATTACCTTATAAAGGTTTAACCCCCTAATTGCCCGGCGGTGATATAAGTTAAGTTTTTAGGATCAGATACGGTCTGCGTCGCCCCAGGCAGCGTCAGGGTAGCGCCAGTACCGCTAAAACCCACGCACGCAGCATACACCTCCCTTAGTGCTATAGTATCTGAACGGATCGATATCTGATCTGATCAGATCTATACTCCGCAGCAGTTTAGGGTTCCCATAAACACAGTGTTAGCGGGATCAGCCCAGATACCTGCTAGCACCTGCGTTTTGCCCCTCGGCCCAGCCCAGCCCAGCCCACCCAAGTGCAGTATCGATCGATAGCTGACACTTACAAAACACTAAGCACACATAACTGCAGCGTTCGCAGAGTCAGGCCTGATCCCTGCGATCACTAACAGTTTTTTGGTAGCGTTTTGAATCAGTCGCTAATGCCGCGTACACACGGTCGGACTTTTCGTCTACAAAAGTCCAACGGACGCTGACGGACTAAAGCTGGCTGGTAATCCGATCGTGTGTGGGCTGCTTCGGACTTTCAACGTACTTTTTTAGCCTCAAATCCGACGTACTTTAGATTTGAAACATGCTTCAAATCTTTACGTCGTAACTACGACGGACCC